>JAODXP020000025.1:1534069-1601875 GCA_027497455.2 Sardinella longiceps
ATAAGAAAATTAAAGACAGGCACAGGCTAATAGCTAACAGCTCCTTAAGGAAGACATGGTGCCTTCAGTGTGGAAAAAATATTCTCTATGTGGTTTACCGTAACATAGCTCATAGGTCCATCAGTACTGTAGGAAAAACAAGGATTATTACTAGTGCTGGCAAAATTAACTGATTAATCACGCGATTAATACAAAAAATTAACTCGGATTAAAAAAATTAACTTGGATTAATCATGATGGATCTGGTTCAATCTTCATGGCATGTATTATGTTCAATTTCAGATAGAAAATGGCTCAGCTATTACTGTAAGTCAAACTATACATAGGATTATGGCCTAGCTCCTGACTGTCCAACATGTTTGGGGAATCCTTGGGGGTAGGGGACAGGTTTGAATTGCCCCATTTCAGAAGAACAAAACCAACAATTTAGTATCAGGGCCTTTACAGGGCAAAGTAAGGATCCAACATACCCTAGCATCCAAATTCTTACTGGAGGAAATGAGCTGTGATTAAAAGTGATTAATCACGATTAATCATTGCAAAAATTTGTGATTAACCAGATTATTATTTTTTTAATTGTTTGACAGCACTAATTATTACCAAAAATACCTAATTTTTACCTCCGCCAAGGAGGTTATGTTTTCGCTGGCGTGTGTGTGTCCGTCTGTCTGTCTGTCTGTGTGTCTGTCTGTGTACAACATAACTTGAAAACTACTGCACGGATTTGTGTGAAATTTTCGGACCACGTCTGTATTGGGACAAGGAAGAACTGATTCGATTTTGGTGGTGATCGGTGATCCAAAAAAAACCCTGGAGACGTGGATTTTGTCAAGAGTGAAACTAACATTTCAGCTGCCCCATACTTTGTTCACATGAAACTTGGTACACATCACCTTTGGACCATGCCTCATAAAACTCATCCGTTGTTTTGTTCGAAAGTCCAAGTGCTTGCCTTCTATGGCCAATAAAATTTGACGGCGAATCCAAACTTGGTATGTGGACTCTTCACTGACCAGGAAGAAAAAAATTCCCTTACACTCTCTAGCACTCCTAGTGGTCAAACATTAGATCTCGGCTACGCTTTGACATAGTGCAACCAAATTTGGTATATGGACAGACGACCCGGTCCTGACTACGTAGAAAAAGAATATGTTAAACTCTCTAGCACTCCTGGTGGTCAAATATTATACCTTGGCAAAGGTTTGACGTATCATAACCCAGCTTGGTATATGGACTCAGGACCCTGTCTGGATAATATCTGACCACTGTGCAGGGTCTAGTGCTGCCAGTTGGTCATTACTGGAAATGCATGCATATGCTTGCAATTTAGTGTAGAGAAGGAGAAGTGGGGGTCAGGGTTGCAAGTTTATATCGCATCTGTGACCACATTGCCTTGGTGGAGGTCTGCGCTCTCCGAGTGCTTTTCTAGTTTAAAATATGTTTTACTAATTAAATCAAATATAATGATGCAACACCTCCATTACTGTTGCCAAGGAAGTTGACAAATCAGTAATGTGCAGTCAAATGGAAATGAGAACTCACTGTTATGGTAGTGTCATGCAGGTGAGACCAGAATCCCCCCTAAAATGATGTCACACAAAACTGTACCAAAGTCAGTCAGACTGGTAAACATGTGCTTTTTTTATTCTGCCTTAGTAGATGCTTACTACAGGTTGTTGGGTGTTTTTTTGCTGTTGTTGTTTTTGCCTTTTTAGAGAAATAACTAAGGCTTTGTTTACACTAGCAGTTAAATGTAACCTAAATTCGAGTTTTTGCTCACATGTGGCACAAATCGGATGTGCTTCATAACAGCATCAACACAATGTAAAAGGTCACATGGAAGCCGATTTGCTGAGATCAGATTCAGGCCTATGTGGTAAACTTCTGTCATATGTATCGGAATCGGATACATGTGACTGAAGTCTAAACATACAGATCAGATATTCCCCACCAATAAGTTTATTGACATTTGACTTTTCTATCTAACATGTATGTATGTAGGAGAAAAATTGAAGTTTGTGACCCACAAGGACTATTTTCAGACAGTCTGAAAGTGAAAATACTGTCTTCCACTCCTCTTTCTATCCTGGAAATATCGATTTAGTGTATCATATTGGAGTAGACATTGTAAGTGAGTTTTGTTTCATTTATCCCTCATCGTGAGGTGATTCATTTGTTTATTGCCTGTAACTCTAGGCTACGATAAAAGCAGAATTAAAATATATTTGGCAGAGAGAAGATAGAGGATGCTCAATGTTTTGACACAGTAATGTTGTTTATCTTCATTGCACTCGAAAAAAAACCCCAGAATGTTTAACTTGCTCCTCTCATGAAACCAATGCGCTTTCGCTTTCAACAACTAACTTCAAGCTGTTCCAATCATCGGTGATGTCAGTTCTCTGCTGTTATTTTTTTCCCCCCTCACATCCACAAAGCTTCATTTTGCTCATTTTCCAACACTCTCACATGACAAGCTAAATTTTGCTTACAACTCCATGCAGTACAGCACAGTAATTTTTTTTTTTACCTTATCCAACTTCAGTTCTTTGTCTGATCACTCTGTCACTTTGTCTAGAAACATAACTAACTAGAAAAGCGCTCAGGGAGCGCAGATCTTCGCCAAGGCAATGTGGTCATAGACACAATATAAGTTCCAGATCATGTTCTGGATCACCGATCGCCACCAAAATCGAATCAGCTCTTGCTTGTCCCAATATACACATTGTCCGAAAATTTCATCCAAATCCATTCAGTACTTTTCGAGTTATCCTGCTGACATACAAACAGACAGACAGACAGACAGACAGACAGACAACATAACCTCCTTGGCGGAGGTAACTACAAAAGCGCTCAGAGAGCGCAGACCTCCGCCAAGGCAATGTGGTCACAGGCGCAATATAAATTCCATCTCATGTTCTGGATCACCGATCGCCACCAAAATTGAATCAGTTCTTGCTTGTCCCAATATACACATTGTCCGAAAATTTCACCAAATCCAAAACATAACTTCCTTGGCGGAGGTAAATATGTCCCTACCACTTTTCAATACAAAACTACACCCTTGTTTTCACATCAGGGTATGTTCACATCAGTGTGTCTGACAATGGTGGCGCACAGTCCCTGCTTGTGAGTGAATCTAAAGTGTTTTGCTCTCATAAACAAAAAAACAACTTGAGCAACATGCTCCACTGAGTAATGGAATCCTATAATTCTATTGTGTAAAGAGCCCTTCAAAGAACTTTTGCCTCATTTTAAGATTTTGAGAAAACCAACAAATATAAAGTTGTCATAAGAGCTGAGATGTTATTACACAGAACACAATGTGATGAAATAATGAGACGGAATAAAAATCGCAAGAATTCTGACATGCACCAATTATGAATTCTTTCAGACTAACGCAGCACTGTGTTTGTGTGTGTGTGTGTGTGTGTGTGTGTGTGTGTGTGTGTGTGTGTGTGTGTGTGTGTGTTGTGTGTGCATAAAGATTTAAAGCAGCTATGTGTCAGACTTTTAAGTTGAAATATACAGTATAAACATGACCTAGGCACCGCAACAGGCTGTGAAGAAACAATTGTATTGATTCTACATATATGTCAAAAACGCCTCTGTGTTGTCCAGATGTCCACTAAATGCAAATCATTGGACTGGTTTTTCTAGAATACCACATGTGGCAGTGACATTGAAGTGATTGTCCAGATTACTTCAAACCATGGTCCTGTTGTTGAAGCTCACAAGTACTGTCAAAAAAGAATAATAAAAGAACAGATTTAATATTAAACACCTAAAACTAACTGAATAGGACTATATGCACACTAGCCAACAATTTGTTTCCCATAGCATTCAGTTAGCATTAGCTTCGGGGCCGCAAATCAGACTGTGTAGTACCAAATTCTCTTGTAAGCCTACCTGTTTCAACAGACAGCACTTTGTGAGCTCAAACAACAGGAAAGAGTTGATTGGAAATGGTCGGAAACACTCAGGACTGTGGCTTTATACTACTTGCTTTAAATTCCTCATTAACGTGTTGTAGCTATTACAATTGAAATCTAATTGCCTTGAATACAATTATTATAGCATTTTGTAGCCTGACGAGCCATCCTATAACATTAAAATGTATATGTATAGTCTGGCATCAATAGATAGACTGAACTCAATCGTGGGCAGTTATCTTTTAAACTGCTTCTGCACACAACAGGATAGTGCTATGACCAATCAGAGGAATGAACAAGATGTAAACACCAATTAAAAAGGCTGTTGTTTTCGGGGAAGCCTGATCTACGACTCTCTCAACACATAGAGTGTTGTGATTAGTGAACACCAACGTTGTCCAACCAATCAAATTACCTATAACTTGCTACTAGACGTAAACGCTGAACAAATCTATTTGCCGCCGCTGGAGTACGTCTAGATTTCTCCCGTTACTAAATTGATATAGAACTCCATTAGGTTAGGGATTGAAAGGAATTATTCAGAGTGAATCAACCCGTAGCACATTGCTATGTGCTGTCAATCAGTATGAAAATGACCAAATTTTTTGCATCACAGACCACATAGCGAAATGGCAGTCAACCTTAAGTGATGAAGCCATGAAAGTTTCATATCCCCACATCTGTTAGTGTTAGCTGCAAGTTTGCATACAGTATTCGCTCTACATTGTAATGCTACGTTGTAACGATAACACTCATTATCCTCAAAGAACAGGGATATGGACTTATACTTATTATATTTAACACACACACACACACACATACAGAAACACACACAACAAGCACATCCATACACATTATGCAAATGCATACAAACAAACAATACTCATGTTCTTGCGTAGCATTACCACTGATTGATGTATTTGTGTCCCTCTGCAGCCATGCCATGCTGATCTTACCCAGCACGTTGATCATGGAAAACCAAAGTGAACTACCCCTCACTTCTTCCAATAAAAGACACTCTTCGGTAATTCTGTAAACGAAAGACATTACTACGCTTTAATATAAATTCGTTCATTTAATTTCATATTTATTTGTTGTGGGTACCTCTGAGGGGTGTGCGTTTTCAAGTGGTGGCAGTTTATGTGGAAAGAATTTCGTCCTGATTTTCACAGCTTTCATCACAGTTTGTTTTTTTATTCACATTTTCCTCTCGCACGCTGGATCCATGACTGGATTTAATAAGTCAGCGCAGCAGGGTTGGCCTGCTATTTTGGACCGTCGGTTCTGAAATATGGACGTGAATAATATACACCAAGGAACTATTAGGTTGCTTTCTTTTCAGCACCCATTCTAGTATCACTATTCTTACTTCGATACACTCATTGAACATTCATGATACCCCAAATGCATGTTTCTGAGTAATCATAAAACTGATTGTCCAGCGTTGGGACAGAGTTGAGTTCTCACTATATGAATTATATCATACCTCATTGATTTATTCCAGAGGGGAGTTGTCCATTAACATTTATTTGGAATGAACCAATGCTGTGGTATTCAATGTGTTAAAGTATACACTTGATGGATCGTTGAGAATCAAAGTTCATGAAATTATCTGATGCCACAGATTTCATGTTTGTAAATGGGGATAGTGTTTGTTTCCAGCTGTTGCGTAGTGAGCAGATCATTATTTATCATGTGCCTTGCTGATCAAAAAGGGTTGCGTGTGCTGCAATCTGGACTTGCATTTTTACATCTTGTGGACTGAAGATATTTGATACATTTTCTAAGATGTGTGCACAAGCCTCTCTCATCAGAACAAACACACACACACACACACACACACACACACACACACACACACACACACACACACACACACACACACACGTCCTGTACACGTACTGTATTCTGAATGATGGTAACCTTGGTGAGCAAATGAAGCGTTAGCTCCTAGGAGGGGATGACCTTGGCTGGTATCCAGAGGGGTCAGAGACTGGGCCTCTCTAAACAACTCCTGCTGTTGGCCCTTAACCCTCACAATGCTCTATGTGACCTTCACCTGTGAGGGAGGAGGAAGGTTCGCTGAAGGAGCCAGACAATTCGCCTTATTCACCTGGAACGTTCTAAAGACGTTGAGGGGTACACTTCAGGGGTACACTCGGCTACACCGTTGCTACACAGCCAGCTGTCATGGCGCCTCACTGTTGTGTGCTGAAATGCACATCCTCAAAGAGGAAAAAATCATACCGTGGGCAGACTTTCCACCGTTTCCCAAAAGAGCAGGCACTTCGTTTAACTTCCGTACACCTCAAGCATCAAATTACGTTAAATTACGTCAAAATGGCCGCCAGGTGAATAACGCGAATTAGAAGAGGCTGGGCACCTGAACTCCCTCCATCCTCCTGCTGTGAATATTGCACACTAAATATTGCAGCAGGATGCCTTACAAAAGACTAAACCCTTTTAGGCATATACTGTAAGCCAGTGTTTCTCAAACTGTGGGGCGGGCCCCACTAGTGGGGCGCAGACACATGACAGGTGGGGCGCGAGACTTCTCTTTCCGATTGCCTGACGGCCACATCATGCCCCTCGAATTCACAGTTATTCGTCAGATACGTGCATATGACAGTAAATTGAGCTTTCCAATGGCCAAATGCTGTGATGAGGGGTTAAAGGGAAATTTGGCTTCGAATTAGTAACATGAAAATTCTAACATTGACAAAAATCCTGTATTCGCAAAGTATTCCTCACAGAGATATTGAGACAGGTGGGGCGCGAAAATTCTCTGCCCTCCAAAGTGGGGAATGACAGAAAATGTTTGAGAACCACTGCTGTAAGCTAACATAGTTGTGTAATACTTCGCCTGAGACTAAATTGAATCTTCAAGAGAGAGACCATCAAATAAACTTGCAGGCATTCTGTTTCAAAGAAGACAGTACACTTCTCTTAGACATGGTTATGCAATGGAATGGACTGCATCTGTGGTCAAAGAATTGTTTCATATTTTAGGGCCTTCTTGACAGAACACAATATTATTTTGGTTCTGGTATCCATCTGGTACTAAATAACTTTTAACTAAATCTAACTGGTTGAGACAGTTTTATGTGTAGAGGGGCTGACATGCAGTTTGGGGCTATTTCACATGTAATGCCAGCATTGAGCACTTCTTCCAGTCACCCAAAGTCAATAGAGCTACGGAAGGAAGAAGGCTCAGGGGGAGGAGAGGAGAGACCAATGAGGCTTAGCAGGACTAGCACTCGGAAAACCACACAGAGACGTACGTGTGTGTGTGTGTGTGTGTGTGTGTGTGTGTGTGTGTGTGTGTGTGTATGTGTGTGTGTGTGTGTGTGTGTGTGTGTGTGTGTGTGTGTGTGTGTGTGTGTATGTGTGAGTGTGTGTGTGTGAGTGTGTGTGTGTGTATGAGAGTGTGTATATATGTGTGTGTGTGTGTGTGTGTGTGTGTGTATGTGTGTGTGTGTGTGTGTGTGTGTGTGTGTGTGTGTGTGTGTGTGTGTGTGTTTGTGTATCCCGCGGTCTTGGTTAGGTGGCACTGCACACTCTGGGCGCCTGGATTGGAAGAGGCTGGAGTGGACAGTCCAGTGCACAGCTTCAAAGAAGAGAGCAGGATGCTCGGGGCTGGCAGACTGCACAAAACCAAACAATTTGTTAGGTGGTTCGCCTTTCTGTTGTTTTTTTTGTCTCTTGCATAATCATGCCTTGAAGGATGATCATGCTTACATAGCAAATGGGGCATTGTTGTCCACTATAAACAGCTCTGGATTTCATATAACACCATTTTGTCTCTTGAACAACACTTCCATTATACATGCCCATTCATCTCCTGTTAGGCCCCATCATACATGTCATGTCATACATACATACATGCATATGTATGTAAATCACAGATCATACATTTCTGCTGATACAGTAGTAACAGTCCTTCCTCAGACATGTCTGGACTGTTAGTCCGAAACGTTACACAATTAAAACGGTAAAAATGGGAGCTCCGGTGTGCATATTAGTTTGTTTTTTTACAGTGATACTTTCTTTTGATATTGCACCCAACGTAATGTGGATGTGCGTGAGGACTAAAGAAATTTGCTGATACAGTAGTATCTGTGAAAGTATAATCTTTTATTTATTAGATAGAAGACCACAGAACTCTTACAAAGCTGTTGATGAGGCAAGACTGAAGACTTGATGAAGACTGAAGACTATCCAAGTGCTTAATCTCATTGTTACAGTAATTATCTGTTTCGTGGGAGGGGGACAATGAAGATGACTTCAACACTTGCACATGTTGTAGTTGATTCACTTTGTGGGTGGTTTTCAGAGCTGAGCTGATCTCCACGCATTAGAGGACAATCATCAAACAGCTGGAATCTTGGAAGTGTAGCTACAGAAAAATCGACTAAATCTGTTTTGTCCCTCTCCGTCTCAGTTTTTTAACAAAGTTGACTTTATAGTGGCCTTTGAAGTTTTACTGGGACGTACCTCTTTAGCGGTAATTGTTTCAACCTCGATGATTTGACTCTTCCCCTCAGCCAACGGTGTAGTGTAGTGAGAAACGAACAGTATTAAAACTCAGGGGGATGCTGAGCAGGCATGGATGTTACACAGAGTTTGTTGACAATTGTCAGCTTGGTAAAAAAGTTAACCCCTTGTGTGCCCTGCTAAACTTTAAAAACATCTTTTGAGTGTTTTGATGGAAAGGAAACTTTATAGAAGTGTATTGTATGTTGTAAATATAGTGCTTTCAGTGAATATTGTCTTAATCACTAATCCCTCAACGAGTAAAATCATAATTGTCAACCTTTTTCATGCAGGTGATATTTATTATCTGTGTGCGGTCATAAGTATTTGAACATATTTCAGCCAGACATGTTGTGAAGACTGTCCCAGCTCAGTCCTGCACATGTACAGTACATCAAAAACATAAACATTCCCTCTTAAACAAAGGGGCTATTGGTTAAAAATACCTGGAGTTCTCATTTAACTCAAATAGCCAAAGAACATTTGACTCTGGGTCTGTATTATAGCATATATATACTGCAGTGCATCTGCTATATTAAAACAGCATCTCACCCACCACACTGTGTGAGTAATGTTCAGTGGAAAAAGCTGAGAGGGTCACCAAATATAAATGAACCAGTGGGTATAAATTATAATGCAGGGATTTCTCCTCTCCATATTGCAGTTGGTGCATTTGTGGGAGGTTTTAAGAGGTGCTACCCAGCAGAACAGAGTCTGACATGAGTAGGATCCTATGAATGCTTATTGGAAAACCACATTTTGATGAAACAGTTTCTTCAGGCACTGCTCAGAGTTCAGTGGTCCTGCTCTGGAGGATTAGGCTACATATTAATGGCTCTGGGGAAACTAACAGCACTCTGACCTGAGAACAGGAAAAACTCTTCTGCGTCACCACCAGTTGGAGACAAAGAGAGTGGATTTCTAGTGCACTGCACTGGAAATATTAATGTACATTTTTATAAGGGGAAAATTCTGTCTGCCTGCCATTTTAGGAGCTGCTGTGCGCTATTTATTTATCCATTTTATTCCATTCTTGGATCATGGATTTGAACTGATTCACTTTCCTGATATGAAACAAGTTCATTTTATAAAACACCAGCCCATTTTGTTAACAGTGTCTTGGGGTTATCCCAGAATTGCAGGATTTGGAGTAATCAGAGTAACATGTCTCCAGTAATTTGCCAAGACCCATGCCTTTGTCCCCTGTGATCATTTGTGCACACTACCAGGGCTGTCCAGAAAATGGGATGTTTGGCTGTAAGTTATTCTTCCAGCTGAAGGCTGATTACTCTCTACTGATCAAGCCCACTTTGGTGACCACAAAAGGAAAAATGTTTATAGCCATAATCTGCTGTGGAACAACACATTTGTGTTGCACTGTTGTTGTCAAATTGGCAATAACAGTGAGCATGTTGGAACAGAGGTATTAGGCCACCATCTGACGGCCCGAGTGACCTTGGTATGATCCCCTGAACCAATAGAAGCTTTGGTTAGATGCATCTGCTGGGTTCCCCTTAAATTTAATTCTATATTATAATCATACTGTATAGATATAATATAATCATTTCTAATATATAATATGATAAGTGGGGACATTTTGAGAACATGACACTTGGATGGAGGAACATGCTGGAACTAAAAGGCCAAGGAGTTAGGCAGGCTCCAACTGTAAAGTCCACTGAGTTTGGACAAGAACAAGGTGCAATCTAAGTAATTGTAACAACAGTCATTTGGGTAAAAAATAAAATGAACATTTTCAAGTATTTCAAACTACAGGGTAAGCAGAAGGTCACTATGTCCTTGGAGAGCATCGACTCAAGAGATCCATACCAGCAAGTTGCCAATTCCTAAGCCTTCAAAGCTTAATGATTGAGAAAACAAATTACTCATAGGCTAATTCTCTCAGCTAAAACACATTTTAGGACTTATACCTTCAGAATATAAAAGATGTGTTACTCAATGTACAAATCTGCCTAGTACAATATGAAGTCATAAATGATTATTGAAATGAAATTAGTCCTTTCAACAGAGAGAGAGAGAGAGAGAGAGAGAGAGAGAGAGAGAGAGAGAGAGAGAGAGAGAGAGAGAGAGAGAGAGAGAATAAGCAGAGGTTCTCTGATTTGTTTTCTATAGCCATCCTTATTAGTAACAATTTTGCAAAGTATAATTTCTCAGTGTCTTCTTTTATGAAAAACAGACCAGCTGCTCACACCAGCAGTGCTTTCTCCTCTAAACAAGACAGATCACTATTATTTAGCTGAAAGCACACTGCATCTTTGCTGAAAGGCCATGATAATGACACAGTAAATCAGCTTTGACAGAGCAAGGCCTGTGACTCTGATTATGGGACAGACTGTGTTTTTGCTAGTTGAAACAATATCCTTTATAGTATCCTTTTATAGTGCATTTCATACTTGAAGGAAAGCTCTCAAGTTGAATTTGACGAGGCCAGCTCTCGACTCAGTGAGCTTGAAATTCTTCGTTTCTGACAGCTACATGTAAGTGTGTGTGTGTGTGTGTGTGTGTGAGAGAGAGAGAGAGAGAGAGAGAGAGAGAGAGAGAGAGAGAGAGAGAGAGAGAGAGAGAGAGAGAGAGAGAGAGAGAGAAAGAAAGAAAGAAAGAAAAAGAAAGAGAGAGAGAGAGAGAGAGAGAGAGAGAGAGAGAGAGAGAGAGAGAGAGAGAGAGATCTAGAAGATTCTGAGAAAGATCTAACCCCAGAGTCTGCTGATGGATCTTTTCCATATCTAGTGAGGAGATTATTAATGATCTGTCTCTCCGCAGGAACATCTCCGTCAGCAGGCCGGCAGGCAGTGACTGAGTGTGTGGGGTAGGGAGGGTAGGAGGGGAAAGGGGGCTTTTGCCAGTCAGACATTCTGGATGCGCTGATTGTTTTCCACGCACCATGGCTGCATTATATCTCTGGGTCTTCAGATCTTTCCATCGGGAGGGCTGAGCTAATTTGGATGAGAGTCACCCCCAGTTAAATCAGTGCATGCTTTTATAATGGTCCAAGGGTCAGGTTCTGGATGTGAACGATAATTCAAGATGGCTTAGCTGACAAATTTCTTTATCACTTTGGCATGTTTCGCGTGTGACTGATGGACGTAATTGCACAGCGCAGCCACAGCGGTGCACATTTCCTCTCTAATTCACCTCAATTCTCTAATCTCACTCAAAATGCATTCTTTCATTTTTAAGAGCGCAATAAAAACAAAAAATCTGGAATGGTGGACTCTGGGTTACCTTAAACACCAAAAGACCAAAGAGGACATCTCGTGCACTGAGACGTGTTAGATTGACCCGGACCACTGGCCTGTTTCCCTCAGTCTTTTGAAGCAGCCATCCCAAAACATGGGCCCAAGACATTTTGCACACACATAAATGAAAGAGCTTAAATGGAAGCATCTGTTCAGTTAAAGTATCAGGTATCAAAAAGGTTATCTTTACTGCCTGCTCCTGCTGCAGATAAGAAGCCATTACTCAGCGGTGTCGAGGCCTGAAGCTGGTCAGGGAGGGATTAGGCACTCCGGATCAGTTTTTACATGATCGCTTTATTTGTTTGGTCCTGGGTCTGTCTCAGTTCAAGCACACACTACCGCTTATTGATGGAGCGTTAAGCTAAAGCAGAAACCTGACTTAGCCTAAACGGGAATCATTTGATTTTTTTTTTTCTTTTTCATGTAAAGAAAGACAGACATAAAAAGTACATGTAAAGAAAGACAGACATATAAAGAGAAAGTTTTGTGGTCCTACTACTGCAATAATGCACCACTTCATTTTATGTGCTTTCTCTTACTTTGGGCTGTTGCTTCTCCCCTGGATAAGAGATTTCCTGCTGAGAGGGGGGATGTTTCTCAGAGACATCACTCATCTGCGGCCACTTGATGAATGCTACTGGTTACAGCTCCTTAAGGACAGCATTCTGCTGAATAAGTCCATACCTGGAAAGGCCATAAGTGTGTGTGTTTATTTTGGAAGCATTTTCAAAAAAACTCACTATCATACAGTATACCTGCCCTTTTGACATCGACAGTCTAGCTTGCCAGGAAATTCTATGTATTTTACATAGTCACACATTTGTGTTTTTTTTCCACTTGGCTTTTTTCCACTTGGCATTTTTCCACAAAGGCTTGATCTGTTGACTAACTATTGTGACCATGCATATGACCACAGAATCGTGCCTCTGACATAATTTCTGCAAAAAATCTGCAAAGCTATTAATAATCAGTATTTTTTCCACTGATGCTTTTACTGGCTTACACAGAAATGATACAGGATCTCCACTGAGCATCATAACGAGAGAAACAGTGCGTGCTCACGAAAGGATTGTCTCTGGTGTAATAAGGAACTGAAGCACCACATGCAGACTGTAACCAAGGCCATAATTGACTATGAAAAGCAGGAGCACCTGGACGGAATTTAAATGTTCTGCCCAGAATGCTCACAAGCGTCTCCCTGGCTGACAAAAGAGAGACAGATAAAAGAGGAGAGAAAAATGAGAAAGGATGAGAGGAAGAGTCAACAAATGCATCTCAGATGTCCTTGTGGAAACAGTTTTAAGCTGTGTGAGCGATAATCAGATCATGGATACTAATTCTTAAAACTCTCTCAGATGGCTGGGAAGAACAAATTAGCACAGCGCTGTATTTTACAGAAGTTTATTCCTTTTGGGCACATTTTGTAAAAGAAATCATGTATAGATAAACAATGCATTATCTAATTGCAATTCATTGCATATCTGTAGAGTTTACTGACAATGTTTGTAAAATGTACGTGTGTAAAGTAAAGCATGTATGTACAATTCAATGTGTTTAAAAATAAACAAATATTTGATATTTTGAAAAGAGTATGTGTAAACTATTGAGAAAAAAAGTAGTTGGTACTTTTACTGCAGTTTATACAATGTATTCCTGACATTTAATGATTCCTTTTGTAGGCTACTTTATCCAGCTAATCTACTTCTGAGGTAATTCTAAGCACTCTTTTTCTTCTAAAAAGGCCTCTTTTAAGAAAAGTGCCTCCTGTTACTTTAGTTGTTAAATGGCTTGTGGTGACCTCATCTCCTTATCACTCATGTCACTAATGGCCGGTAAAACATGAGGTTCAGTTGAAATCTGTGCCACGCTACCAAACCAACCATGACCAAACGGAGAGAGGCCTCGGAGCCATGATGCCCATAAACATTACAGATGTCAGCGTCCACTGTCTCTTTAGCTCTCTGACAATGACTGTCAGGCCTTCTGGGCATCAATCTGTCAGTTTAGAGGGATATACCTATGTCAACATTTATCCTGGAAGAACCCCCCTCAAAGAGGTCAAGACCGTAGTGACTTCAACACTCTTTTCTCCAGTCTTGCACTGATGACAGTCAAATTAGCAAGACCCCCCTGAAGGTGAGGTGGCTCCACTTTCCCCAGCAGCTATAGGAGGATGGCTAGCAGAGATCAGACCGAGAGAGATAGCTATTGTGGGCTTTTATGTGACTCATGTCTCTTCCAAGCCTTTGTGGTTTGGGAATGTTATTGCTCCAGACTTTTCTTTGGAGCACCATGCTACTGCTTGGCTCTCTAGTGGCATCTGCATTAACTAATCAAGAATATGGATCAGTTCAGCGTCCCCAATCAGACAGTCCACGATTTCATGCTGAAACTCTATAAATTATTCAACACTAATTTAATTAATTGAAATAAATACAAATGTATTTGTATCGAGAAAATGAAACACATTCCCCTTGAAGTTAATTATAATTTACCATGAATTCACTTGTTACAAAGGAAGCTCTTCAATTGCTCTCTCTCTGGTGATTCTCTGTGTCTCTCAAACGTCCCAGTGGTAAACAGCAAGCAGACTGCTGGCAGTGCATCTTTCCCTGGACAGGATCATTTTTCATCCTAAAATGGAGAGTAAATTACACAAGCAAACTTTACATAAAAAGGACATGAGGACAGTGAGTTAAAGCTCCTCTGAGACTTCCCTGGAGAGGACAATCACAACTTGTGTACAAGGTCATGCAATGAGACGCTTCTTTTGAGGTCAAAGAAATAAATCATGATTGGCTTTTATGTTTTTATCCTTTTTTTTCCTAAAAAGAAAAGGTGCTGATGAGTCTGACAGAAACAAACAGATGGGCTGACATTGCTGCCTCTCTTTTCTTAAGCCCCTGCACATCACGCACACCTACATGTTTTTTTTTTCCCCCTTGCTATTAGATTGTGGTCTTGAGAAGCTCCAAACTGTGGGCCTCCACCCCTCCTTAGGATGGTTTGGGCTTTGGTGCCTCATGGCTCATAATGGATGAGGTGGCAAACCATCCTAATCTCAGATCCCCGACCCGTCTGTAGCACATAACAGCTTCTGGCCCTGCTTACAGTACCAGCGGTATGAAAACACACACAGACATGGCTTTCTGTACACACAGGCACGTGTAGCAAAATGGACCCACAGACAGGCAGATTTGAAACTTCTGGTAAGGACATACAGACTCCAAATAAATGCATAGCTGGTGATATGTGAGATGTGTGGTTATCGTTTAGGTCAGGCAAGGTTTGCTTACTTTTACAGCACCGAGCCCCAAATACATTGCTGAGTGCCTCAAAGACACAGGGACAGTAGGATGACAGACAGAGGTCGTAAAAACACAAAACTGACCTTTTCGGAGAGGGGTAAAGCCATATGGACCATCACCCTTGCCTTTGTTTACTGTTCTGTCATTAAGTAACGAGCTGGAAGGATAAACATTTCTGATTGCGGCGGTTCCAATTAAGGCCCCCTAGCTCTTGCTCTCTGTGAATGGCTCACGCATGCATGTTGTCATCATCCTGCTTTCCCTCATGGAAAATACTTACATGTGTCTGGGTTGAAAGTTAATCAATCCAAACCACTTATATCAGCTCGAGATGAATGGGTTGTAGAGGAGTGTCTGAGTCACTGTAACAATGCTGCTGCATTTACCAGCACTCTATGATACACTCTCCCCTTTCCCTGCAGCTGGCGTGGAGGACTGGGTCACGGCTTGTGTGACAGACGGTTGTTTGCGGATTTGTTTCATGCAGAAAACAATTTGGCATTGCTGCTGCTGCAACAGGTGCGCGATTAAACTGTTGCTAAGATGAGTTATTCGTTTGCCAGTTCATCATGATTCTGATCTTTTCCGGTCAGTGACTATGTGTTATTAGTAGACACATGGACACATCCATTTCCCAGCATTGGATGAAGTCAGCTTAGGAGAAATAGCAGAGATGAGAGAGAATTTAAGCAATATATTTGTTTTGTGTGTTCGATGTAGAAGTAGCACTGTGTAGCCCCTGCGGATGAACAGGAAGAGACATACCGGACCTAAACCCCATTGACAGATTGAAATACGCATGAATACGCATGACTTGACCATTATTTTGTTGCAAAACAGTACTTTCTGTCGAGTCCTTCCTGTTGTTCCCATCTAAGAGTCTATCATGTGGCAGCGCAGCGCAGGAGTATTTTAGGCAGTACATAGTGTTTGTGTTCCAAAACGGTTGTCAATGGCCCAACTCCTTCGCTGGGCAGCTTTTTACGATGAAGCTCGGCATCAGTATTCATGAGTGTGTGTGTCTTAAGCGAGCGCAACTGTCCTCTCAGTGAACCCAATGGAGCGGAGTAGAGTAGAGCAGCATCTGCCAGCTTTGGCCTGGTGGGCTTCTCCAGGCTCTCCTCCTCATCTGTTTCGCATGCATTCAGGAGGTATCTGCACGTGGAATTTGAAAAATGAGGAGGAGATTCTGATAAGTTGGACTCTGTCACACACCTGCAGAAGCTGTGCATTCATCATACTTGCCCCTTGCTTTGATCTATGGATCGTATTGATAGAAATAATCCTGATTTAGAGGGATAATGAATGTTTATCATTCACGGACCCGCAAGTTTTTTCCCAAAACATATAAGTCACTGTGCATGGGAATGGCATGTGGAGCCACATGTAGACAGCATGGAGACACATCCATATGAGCATGTTCACACTTACAGCACCATCTCCATACAGAAGGTACAATATTATCGTTTGGCCTTTCAATTATTGTAGAAAATGTATGAAATTAATAATCCAACTTATTGAGTAGGGTTAAAAGTTCTAAATTTGTAAATACTTTATTACGTTGAACTAAGCAGCACACATACATTTTGTAACAGCCTTTTACTTCAATATTCAATTTACTTTGGAAATGCCACAAGTGAGAGGAGCTGCCAATAAACCTATCAATCACTTCAGTTTCATCTACCAACGTGTAATTGTGCATTGGGTTTTTTGTACCACACAAACAAGACGAAAAGTTAGACAAACCCTCAGGGCTGTACCTTTGTGACAGATGTCATATGTATCAGTGCAGCTCAGCGAAGCATGACAGCACATTCTGAGCATTATACCCATCAACAGAGGAAACATGAAGTGTGACTCAATGAAAGGTCCACATCATAGTTGTCACTGGGTTTAGGTGAGGATGGCCTCTGTGACATGCTAGAGGAGTGCTCTGCTGTGGGCCGCCACAGGGAGACATGTGGGGGAGATTAGTGAGCTGGCCAGACATCAATCTGGAAACTTCCTCTGACCGATATGACAAGAAGAAGGTCTACTTGTCCACTGACGCTTTGCTAACTTCTTTTTCCCTATCCAAATGGAAATTTTTAGGATTTTGTTATTCTGTGAAAGTACTTACATGAAAATTCTAGCTTCAGATCTATCTACATAAAAAAAGATAGAAAGATAGCAATATTTTAATTTAAGGGGAGAGATTGTGAAATCTAACTGGTGTTGGAGGCATTGACGCAAAAGTTGCTGCAGGACAAGCTTCTTAGGGAACAAACAAATCCCTGGCCAAGTACACTGAGCATTTGCTTGCCTTGACACATTTCAAGGAGGTGGATGAGCACAAAGGTCCGACAGCATTTCATGCCTGTTTAGACGTTCACATTTCTTGAAGTATGTTATTACTCACTGTAAGTGATGATAAACAAATGCATGTTTTTTTCCATTCTGAAATTGGGCCACACTCCTTTCCTCCAAGTTCAGATACTGGCTATAATCCAGTCGATTTAGACACTGAAAAATCCTTTTGCAATGTGTAATTGCACTTTTATTATGATAAGATCTACTTAATTAGCGTAAATAATGTAATATTTAAAGAACCTTCACACTTACATCACCAAACCTCATTTGTCGTAAGCAGTATTAACAGAAAAATCAGCAGTGCATACTGAAACTCTTACAAATGGAGAAACTCCCTCCTGTGCCTCTCCATTGTGGTTTACTAATCCCACAACTTTGCAGCTATCAAATTATTTCCACCGAGCTTCTGAAAATCTAATTATCCCACACTGACTGACACGCTCAGCCACCACCGAGTCACCCCCTGCTATGACGAGCCATCTGATCTTGAACCTCTGTTGTCCATCATTCAAATGGCGTGCTAATTCTCCCGCACTCAGTGCACTCATTTTTGACCGAGGGATCAGCTAGCTGACGGAGCAACGTGATACTGTGCTTATGAGGAGGATTAGTGACTTTTGCAGCACACATTATTCAGGACAAGTAGACAAGTGGAAAGCTAGCATATGTTTTTACTGCTGGATAGGAACGTTGATGTCAAATCAAACCTCACATATCAACACTCTTTTCCGGTAAACATGTCACTTAAGTAAAGACATGCTATCTGCAGTTTCATAAGGGTAGGACTAACAGTCACACAGAGTAAGACTAACAGACACTTTTGACATTTGATGGTCATGAACAAAAATACTATGACCGCTTTTGTTTGTGTTTCACAATCTATGTGTAACAGTTCCGCATATGAGTCATGAGCAACAGGTATACAACTTGTGTCTTAAAATGTAAGCCAGGTTAGATTGTGTGGGAAATGTAAAACCACTGTTTTGGACCTCAATCTGTTTTTTAAGGCCAAACGAAACAAAGAGCCGTTTTTTTTTGTTGATAAGTTTAGCAGGTCACTTGGCAGCAAGACCCATTGGTCATGGTGGCTTGCTGTGTCTGAAATATGTCCTAATGTGCGCTGTGTACAAGGATTGTTACATAGCAACAAACTGTTATTATATTGCTTGGTTCCTTGTGGAACACCAGTCCATTTTTGTGCAACTATCCATCTTAATATTGCCTCATGTAGAGCTTAGTGAAAAGCCATTCGATTGGCAAAGGAACCTCACTGTAACCTAGCAAGACCAGCCACCCACCTCACAGGCTACTGTCAGTGGTGCCATGGGCTTTTACAGGTTCCTCATTTTCCTTTTTCCTGTTTGTCTTTGGAGAGCATAGCTAGGATGGTATAGGCTATCTCTGTGGAAAATCTACACTGTTGAGTTTGGGGTCCCTGTTAGAGCTACAGGATCTATGTCCTGATTTACATCCTGCCTTATTTTGCCATTCAATCCAGCA
Source organism: Sardinella longiceps (assembly GCA_027497455.2). Taxonomy (NCBI): domain Eukaryota; kingdom Metazoa; phylum Chordata; class Actinopteri; order Clupeiformes; family Clupeidae; genus Sardinella; species Sardinella longiceps. Next base: position 1,552,946 of record JAODXP020000025.1, read on the forward strand.
GTGCTTCAACACAATAAAGGTAGACGCCCACCGGACACGGCGCGGCAGTGAGAGGAATGCATCTAACGTTCTGATATTTTCATATTTTCATTTCCAAACCTCTGCGGTGGCTGTGCGGCCGCCACATGGCTAACGTTTCCCGTGGGCGCTGCTCCGTTAAATGTAAAAAAATAATTGGCCATGCAGCGCCATTTACGCGTCCGGTGGGCAACGGTCTTAAGGGTGCCCTCTCTAGCAGTGCAGGCACATCCCCTGTTTTGACACTCCTAGGCTGCATTCCGCAAGGCCTCAGTCACATCAGCAGTGACCACTGATCAGGGACAGATCTCTTCGAGGAACATCCAAACCCATACATAACCAGTTTCATTTGCCATAAATGTGGCTTTTTCAAAATGCTATACGCTCTTTTTTTTTCTTTGATTTTCACGTAACATCAAGGATAAGATAATTATCGTGGTTTGTGTTTACTTCAAAAAAACAAATGTGTAATATTTTACTAAAATTAGCTGAAAAACATAATAAAGTGCATCCACTGTAATGCATATTATAACAGACCGATCAATTGCATCTTTGTTTGTTGTTCAAATAACAAAGACATTCTTCTAATAATAAATTCACATAAAAATGACATGGGAATTCTGTCTCACCAAGAGTTCCTGTCTCATCTTGAATAAGAGCTTTGGATTATGCTCTAGTCCTTCACCAAACAAAGGCATGAGGTATTTTAACAGGTAAAACAGCTGTCATGAACGTACAATCAAACACAGGGTTAAAGGGATTTTGTATCTCTAAAATGACAATCCAGGCCTATGATTTATCTGGTGGAATGTCCCTCAAGTGAGCGCCTCTTGAAAGTATGCAGTAAAAACAACATTAATATTAAATGACATCCTTTAAAAGTGATGGCTAGATACGCTACAGATTGTGAATGCTGAAAGGAATTGCTTCAAATGAACACTTTTTTCCATTCTCCACTGGGGAAAAAAATACTTGTTCACCTAAGAAAAGAATTACACATGGGTCCTTAGAAAACAATGCAGAAAGTCTGCACTATCAAAATCATATCACCATTCCCTGGATTCCAAAGAGAATACATTTGTATCCCCTTAAAACTGTCCAGAAACATGTTTAACATCTGTACATATCTTAATAGGCAGCTGGCATGTAAAGGTATTAGATATTAGCAAGCAATCAAATTGTAAAACTTAATTTTCCAACAGAGCGGTGAGAGTAATGGAAGGACAAGTCTAACTTTTTGATTGCTTGGAAGCGTGGGCACTGGCATGCCATAAATTGTTTGTTTTTCTGCTGGGTCAGTAGTAATAGAGACCACTGAGATTTCACAGAAGAAACTTGGAGCTGTGATAAAGTAGGGGAGGGAAAGTATCTCGTATAATAAATTAAGAAATGCCTAAGTCATTTCATGTCTACGTCTAGACATGATTTAACAGCTGAAAGGCATGATGATGATGAAACTGGTAGCAGTGAGCCAAACACTTGAAGTGCTGATTAAGTTTCCTTTTGAGCATACGCTGCTAAGAACGTCACCCGCAGATTATGCCATCTTTTGGTGTTGGCAGGGACTTCGTGGGTGGTTTAATCTTCTATTTTGTGGCGACCATATGTAAAATATGTGAAGGACAGACGCGGTCTGTGATCTCTTTTAAGGTGATGTGTGCATGCATTTTGTAACAGTAATTACGGATGACAGGGGGCATTTAAACATTTTACAGCTCATAAAAAAAACAAACTTTTAGAATTGCAGTGTTGATAATGCATAGTTTCAGAATTGTTACAGATGGAATCAGTCTCTTTTGGTTATTTTCAGTAATTGTGCCAAAATAACTAAACACTAATGACTTCTGGCCTATGAGAAGGAGCCATGAATAGATTATTATTTGAACTAATCTTTTAAACGCCCTGTAAGACAGCCAAGCACATGTACAATTTACTTTATTAATGTAATTCACATTTTCTAAACAGCCCACGAAACCAAATGCTAAAAGCACCATTTATTGCTTTCACTGGCTGTCTTTGTTTATGATGGCGGGTACATGTAAATATCTGATGAAAGTGAGTATAAATGCATCATAATATAAGATCTTACACTTCCTAGACCATTGTAATCGAGTCAGAAATAAAAGTTGGTTGTAGTGTGCCGAGTCTGAGTCTGACACAGCTAATGAGAAGTTGGCCGAGAGACATATCTCAAAACAAAGGAGTATAACTGAAACGTTTTAGATTAACAGAGCAAATGACATAAGCATCCAAATGACATAAGCATAAGGGCTCATTTTCAGGCTGCTGGCCTGGCATTGCAACTGGCCTGCGGTGTCTACAGTCACTCAAACACGGATAAGAGCAGTCCAACTTACTTCTCCTCATGACATCCAGTGACGGAATACCAGAAAAAGTCCTGAGTCTGTAAGAAGAGAGAAGTGTAGTCAGAAGCATGTAGTAGCCCCCCACAACCCCCACAGACACATCCATGCCAAATGTCTTGCTCTGTCCTTGTTACCACTGAAAAACCAGAGACCCAGTAAATGACTTGCTAGTCTTGCCAATTTTTAAAGTATTTAAGTCCTTGGTGCCTTTTATAATCCCACTGACAGAACACACAGACGCCAAGCTTAGTAAAAAATGTAAGTTTGACGCCTTTTCTAGTAAACATAAACCCATAAGCAGTCATTTTAAAATAAAACGTGGCTTAATAGAGTCACAGATTAAAACAAAGGGAGTTAATGAAAAGTACTTCCAAACGGCAATAATCCTGTAATGTACAGCTACATAGATCACAGACACAGCTTTAAAACTGAAATGTGTAAACAGACATAATGAAATTAAGTGGCAGGTACTTCATGATTGGCATCGACCAGACAATGTTTCTGTTTGTCCACAAATTCAATTGGAATGATGTTTGTAGTCGCTTGAATTCAAAAGTTTGGTGTTGTAGTCTATGTAAAGGAGAAATCCAGTGTTAAATCAATCCATAGCCCTGTTGTTCAAACTCAACAAGTGCTGTAGGTAGGAAAAATAATAAGAAAAACCGAGCTGTGAACTAGCAACTAACACTAAGTGGGGCATAACCACGTCCTTTCAGTATCATTTCATTATGCCCCATTCAGCCAGTATTAGTAAGCGGTTTGTTATCCGTTCTATGTAGCATCAAATTTTCTCACTATTTTTCTTAAAGACAGGATTCAGATACCTGGAACAATAGGGCTTCTGACTGATTGGCACCGGATTTCTTCTTTAAGAGGCCAAAAGATCAGTAGGTTGATGCAGCATTTTGCAGGAGCCCAGTGTAAAAGGTTGACGTTAAGGTGGATTTCAAATAACTTTTCTGGGAGCATAGTTGGCAGTATAGTACACTGCCTAGCAGTATTAAAATACAGTATCCATGTGATATGAAAGATATCTTTGATAGCGCACATTTCAGAAACCGCATGTTTCTCTCTTCCTATACTTTTATGTCCCTCCCACCCAAACAGAGATGTGCACTGTACGTGTACACAAACAAACAATGAGCGAAAGCTCTCTGCTTTGAGGTGTTTCAGTAAGTAGGGGGAGTTGGAGGGCCACTGTGGAGTAGTAGGAGAAAGAGAAAGAGAAGAGAAGCTGGTAATGGGGGTTGGGGGGGGGGGTGGGGGGGGGGTCTTATCCTGGGGCAGCCTATTCATTAAAAAAGTAAATATTTCCACTGACATCATGTCCACTTTCGACACAGAAAATGTAAAGTCAGTGGATTTGCTCCCGCTCCGTGGCACGGAGATCCTGCCTGATCGGGATCACTTAGCGCTCTAATTAAAGTCAGCTGCTGCTGCCGCTGCTGCCGAGCACTGGGCATGGGGGAAGGGAGGGGGGGGGGGGGGGTAGTGGAGAGGAAAAGAGAGGAAAGGAGAGGGGTACTCCAACTCAGCACCCTCTCTGTCTCCCATCATGTGAGCATGCAGAGTTCACCCCCCCTCAAACACACACACACACACACACACACACACACACACACACACACACACACACACACACAACAAATGCTCTTCCACGGCCACTGTTCTTTTTGATCTGCAGTACCGTCTCAACATGCATTTGCAATTCACACCTCATTTTCAACGTATAATAGAAACTTTCTTCTTGGCAAGGTGCACATTGACAGTACAAAGACATTTAAAAAAAAGAAAATAAAACAGTAATGACAGCAGAAATCCCTCTCATAAATCTACATATGCTTTATCATGTAGTTTTTATTTCATGTCCGTCCAAAAAACAAGCCTGGAAACCTGAATGCCACATGCAATGTCGCAGACATTTACAATGAAAACTTCACTGGGTCAATTGAGCATATTGTGAGCATTATATTCTTGATTTGTGTTGCATGGCTGGCAGTAGTTATACCTGAAGGGCTGTAAAATGCCGTATAAAAGTTCTCCTAACAAAACTGAAGGGCAGGACCATATTCACAACGCTCCCCTCCTTTAGGGTGGGGGCATATTACCCATTTCTTTCCAAGTCACTATCGCCGACACCGACACAACTAGGAATCACGTGAACACATGAACATATTCTTCCCCCCTCAGCGGTTTCCTCTATTTCCCAGCTGGGCCAAGTTGGGCCACGTACCTAAACACCCATATGATAAAGAGAAACGTACAGAATCCTTGGTTCACAGCTGAAATTTAGTGGCATTTTTAGACTTGGCTTTCCTGACCACATCACATGAGTTAAGTTTTATTGGAGGTCCTGGAAGTTCTTACTCTTTTACTAGGAGGTGTACAGGTTTTTTCCATTGACAGAAATGTCCTCTTTCCCCCCTCTGCCTTGTTAAGGCCGTGATAACAATAAACCAGAGATGACACATTTAGGTTACTAATAAACATCAAACTGCATTTTTGTATTAAAAGTTTGTGCAAAACTTTGTCTCATTTTACAGAGGTTGTTACATTACTGAGATTTTTATGTTGCTCTGAAGAAGACAGAACAAAATGTCAATACTCTCGGTGGAAATTGGCAAAGAATTTGATTCAAAGAACAATCTGGAAATCTGTCATAAGACCAGAATGCTGTTCTGATGGTAGAGCTATGTAGGCGTACTGGAGGTTTTGGGATTTTTTAATGTGGTGGGCGTGGGTCTTCAGGGATAATTTTTTCCCTTCTTTCATTGGCAGGATCATTTTTAGTTTCACCATTCCACTCTTAAAAAGTGAAGAAACAAAGAGTTGCCACTATCTGCCTCAGGCAGTGTGAATATATCATCGAGTAGCCCATCCTTAAGCTGTCTTCTCATTTTGTTTCCCTCGACTTTTCTCAAGTGTTTGTTTAATATGAGGGCCAATCCTACATCTGACTTTTCTCCCTGACTCTCTTTTCTCAGCCAATAAAATTATCACAGCAGCATGGCGGCCTTGTAAAACTGCATGCTGCCTCACAAATGTCACCTCATTGGGGTTCACAAATGGCTGAGAGGTAACATTAACACTCCTGTCCTTGCCCAAGATCAGACTCTCCTGATAGGATCAAGCTGTCCTGACACCCATTTAGTAACACACATCCTGAAAAAGAGCTCGCTCAAAACATCCCCAAAATTATATATGTGGGTTGACTTCAGAAATGACTGTAGACTTCACAAAATTAGAAGTCACAGAATGAATTCATACAGGAAAACTAATACTTTTTAACTGCACATTGCCAAGGTGAGTCAGAAGTCCAAAACTTTCAAAGGGTGATTTTCTGTAGAGAATAGTGACCGCAAGTAAGGACTGCTGCATGCTCTAAAGCTGGTTATGGGTAGGCCTATAGGTTAAAGTTAAATCCTTCCCGTTCCATGTGTGAAGCGGTGCCCATGTCCGTTTCCCTAACCCAGCGTTTCTCAAACTGTGGGGTGGGCCCCACTAGTGGGGCGCAGACATATGACAGGTGGGGTGCAAGATACCTTGCTGTTCTCCGATTTCAGGTTGTTTTCATATAGCTAGGACACTTGCAGAAATTATTTCAGTACATTATTAAAGTGCTCATGCTTAATAATGAAAGACAAAATAAACCTGTCAGATTATTCGCAAAGTATTCCATACAGAGATATTGGTGAGGATGCCTTGGATGTATCAAGTGGGGCGTGAAAAATCTCTGCCATCCAAAGTGGGGAATGACAGAAAAAGTTTGAGAACCACTGCCCTAACCCAAGACCACATGGCTGCACACAGGGCTGGTTCTAGCCTTTTTGGTGCCCTAGGCCAGATTTGAGTTTTGCCCTCCCTTTTCTAAAAATATAAGAGAAAAACTGAAGAAAAAAAGTGAGAAATTTATTGTGATGCCCCCCCTGATATTTGGTGCCCTAGGTGACCGCCTCGTTGGTCTATGCCTAGAACCGGCCCTGGGCGCACAGGGCAGTATGACTACAGTGGGGAGTTAGTCCTTTGGTAGTCCCATGTGTTATGGGTATAGTCTTAACCAAGAATAAAACTTAGGAGGATGTAGACAGTCAGTATTAGACAAGAATGAGATTAATATGATGATCTGGTCTTTATTGGGCGGGTTTCCTCAAACCAGTGTAGGGAGACAAATGTGTTTAATATTATCTGTAAAAGGTACTTGTACCATCCATTGGAATGATATGATATATGGAATGACATCATAAGCCTCTAATGAACAATGCAATACATTTTTTTCAATTCCATCAGTTCCTTGAAGCAAACCTCTGAAACATACTGGCTCATGTCACATCTGACAAATTCACGGGCAGACAATTTGGAGGGTTGAAGACTTCATGTATTCAACAGGTGAAAAGGTTACAGAGAGCTGCAGATTTCCAATGCCGCAATCAAAACCGACTGATTTTACAGAAGATGAAAGAGAAAAAAAAAGACAATTTCATTCTTCGCCGGGAAGGAAAACTTTCTTCCACCTTCAATATTTTCCTCCTTCGTGTCTATGAAGAAATTACGTGGTGGGCTTGATATGCGGGAAACTCTGAGAGGAGCGCCTGGCTACATGATCTTCGGGATGTCTTGTCATTCTATCTCTGTTGTAACGAGACTGGACAGAGTCTATTATTATCATTATTAATAATCCCATTGCCATTTAGTCTCAGTGCGTCATCAGACAGACATGTACTGTAGCATTAGTGTTCTGTCCGCAGCACTAAATCCATCACCGTGTTGACTGTTAGTGGGTATGTATAATCCTTTTCCAAACAAACATGATAATGCCAAAAATCCTGGCAAAAAGCAGTAAAAGAAAAAATTTCTCGGATTCAGGACCAATTGCTATGGGTTTCCTTTGGTTGATTATGAGGTAATACATGCCGGGGTAGATTCTCAGTCAGTGATTAAGTCCTGCCTGGGACGGAACTGTGTTTTCAAGTTGGTGGACTTGTCCAAGTTTTTCAAGTAATCATCCAGGCCACCAAAGACTCTGCCTCAGGAACCAAATGCAGACTGTCACTGCTCTGACATCAAAGAGTGCTACTGTTATCAAGGGTGTGCTGGGACTCATTCACTAGGACCAAAGCAGAAGGGAAGGGGCTGTGAAGATTATACTGTCTACATTTCGATGGTTTTGGATAGCCTTCATTGTACTAAGCAGCCCTTGTGCTGTACTGTTGTTTGGCTGTGATGAATAGCCAGTGAACCCAGTGCATGGACATTGTGGCCCAGTCTCCAAAGCACCAAAACACAGAGGACCAGTGAAGAGACAAACAGCACCAGTAAAACTTTATGGGCAGTTGACTGGCCCATCGATTTGACAGCCCATCCACCCTGAAAAGAGACTGCTGCAATTTTAGCCAATTTGTCATTTGTCAAGTGTCGAAAATTGCTTCTCATGTGGCTCTGCTGTCAACAACGACCGCTCATTGGTTTTCCTTTTAATAACAAATGTCAGTTTGATTATACACAATAAGCACTCCATGAAACACACACACACACACACGCACACACATACACAAAGACGGAGGGTGTGTTTGTTTACTGCAACAGCCGAATGCCTTGTACCTGATGTAAGACATGTTCTTCCAACTCATGTTTTGTGCTGTTACTTACATGTGCTTGCACAACCACAAATTTGGACCGGGGGTTTAGAAAACAAAACTGCCACTCCATCACACTATAATCTTCCAGCATTATGCTGTAAATCAGCTCCTTTTAAGAGGGCGCCTTAGAGATCAGCTGGTTGAAATTACTGTAGAGAATTACAGGTGTTCCCCCTTAGGACCCCCATTTCCCTTCGCTTCTCATTTCCCTGTTGAGTGTTCCCATGAGGGCCGGTGCTGGTAGACAGATGCACGAGTCACCACGTGTGTAGGTAAGTCCACAACGCGATGGGAGGGGTGGTACAGTTGGTAATGAGAGCGTAAATGTACTCTTTGAGTATAGAGACCATTTTGAAAAAGAGGAGAGAGAAATTCAATGTGATGCTGATGGAGTATCAAATTAACTTTACATCTTACTTTAGGAAAAAAGGAGGGGGACAGCACAACACATTTTTTTAATATATACACCAAACCAAAAACAATTATTGACTTGTCTAACAAATGAATTAACAATACAACCTACACTTTATCAAGAGTATTTCAACAATTGGGGTACTTTTTTTATGACTGCCAGGCAAAGTAGACTACTAATAGTAGACTTATTTGTGATTAGAAATAGCCTAAAGGCCCCACTACCACCCTCAGGAAAGAAAAGGGAAAAAGCCAGCCATGTAATAGCTAGCTTTGGGTTGACTCATTTGTGTAGTCTATACCATGGAGAGTACGATTTATCATAGAGGGAACCATTTATGAGGTCTTTGATGATTTCACTGTGATTTAATGGAATGCTCCTCCTCTGCTGGGGTTTTCAGAGGCTGTGTTTAGACTGCATTTGTTTACAGTGAGGCTCGCAGTGCATGAGACCACATAATGGAGTGAGCAGCAGCCCTTTTCACCATCTGATGACACATCTGTGGCTTGATGATGACATCACCCTAGGAAAACTCTAGGACGACGTACGTACTCAGTTCGGAGGCTACTGATTAGGAGGGAGCTCGAGCAAACATGATCTGCAGCCTGCTGCGCTGAGACATGGGCCTATGAAATTAAGCCTCAGCCTTGGGAGATGGAAAAAAACATGCTGAATGGACTTTGCTGATTTTCTCTGACATAGCCATATTTAGACGGACAGCTAGGCTGTATTTTTTTTTTTTTTTAAATGGGGGTGGGACTAATACGTAAATGTTTTTTGTAGAGAGAGAGAAAAAAAAAAATAGGAACCAGAAATGATCATTTTCATGGAGTCGAAAGGTAATAAACACAATTTCATAAGGCTGATAAGTGTGGTACTTACTGTGGTACTCATTCTGTGGTCAGCTAGTGCAGGCATCTTGCAAGTGCTGTACACTCTGGAGTAGGTCATAGGGGGAGCTAGGAGAGCCTTCACCTATCCTGTTAAGATAAGATAAGGTAGTACTTTATTCATCCTGAAGGAAATTCAAGAATCCTCTAGCATCCATAAAAGCAAACACTTACAGTATATACATGATCAATTACTTGTACACAAACAAGCAAGCACTATCCTGCCAAGGTTACAAAAGTACTGGACACGATTCCTGTCCAATGCATCATACAATCAGTAGGCAAACTCTCCAGCAGGCAGCCCACTGTACCAGTTCAGTATGTAGGCTATTTCACTTCACTGTGTGCTGTGTTTCACCAATTCCACCTGGGTTAATTATAAATTATATTCTTATCAAAACTATATAAAGCCTGCATAGTTTTATATACATTTCACATATGTTTCATATACCAACCTATATATATGTAATGTGTTTTCTCATATATGACAAACACAAAAACCTTATGTAAAACTATTAGGCTATAAACATTTCATGTCTCATATACTGAAAATAAGTAAATGTTCCTTATAATTTACTTATTCAAATCATATATATTCTGCGCTTCATTCATATATGACTACAAAGAGAAACGGGCCACTTTCGTAGTATGTGCCATTTAAGATTTGGATAGCCTAGTCATATATGTTTCAGTCAACTGGTTTATGTAAATTTGCAAGTCTGAAACCAGTAGCCCCACTCTCTTCAGAGAACATGTTAACATGCAGGATTAAAAGGCGGGGATTTGTATTTCATGAATAGGCCTACAACAAATATGATAAATCAGACCTATAATCCAAGTCACCTTGGCTAAATGAGAAATTATTAAATTTTAGGAAGGCTCCACGGCCAGGAAATATAACTCAACGGGCCACATGTGGCCCCCAGGCCTTAGTTTGCGCAGGGGTGCTCTAGGCTGTAGTAAGACATGGTGGTGTTTAGCCTATCACAACGTTATAGCTGGACAGTGAGTCACTGGGCATGCTTAGCATTGTTTACATGTTAGTTTCAATGCGTTTTTAATGGCTAAATAGCTGTCTTACCCGAGGGTCTATCACTCGTGGCCAGATACATTTTATGTGATATTCTGGTTTGTCAGGCTAACTGGTAGCGACTGTTCTAATTGGTTCTCCCACATGCAAGAGATATTTGCATGACTTGCGTCGTCTGGTGGACGACGATGGTTGTCAAGTACCGCTCTGTAGCAAGAGAGTTAGTAAGCTACTGCTTAATAAGTAGGCCTACATCTGGATAGTGGACAAAAATCAACATACTGTATGGGCGTAATTTGAGTAGCCGACAGCCACCATCTTGTTAGAAAGGCCAAAGTGGTATTGTCACTTACCTCTAAGCCTACTCAAAAGCAGCTCTGCTTGACCAAACCGGCGATGGGAGAAGGGTAAGAACATGTGTCCCGTGTCTTTTTCTACATTTATGAGTTAGCCATGTGTGGGTTTTTGAGTATGACAAATGTTAGGCTAAAAAAGTGGAGGAGGCTAAATACTATAAAGGAAACGAGCAGTCTCGCTTAACTCCTGCATTGCGCAATGCGCAAAAATGCAGGTGACTGCTAAACTAAACATCTCGACTTAACACTTTCATACAACTCCTTCAAACAACAACAAAAAAAGTCTTCCCAACTATCTGGCCAGTCGTCTGTAACGGTATCACCTCTGGTCTGTCACCCTCACTGTCTGTCAACCTGCGCCTCGTGCCACACCTCTCCAAACTCTTGCTAACGTTACTTGGATGTGATTGGGAAAGTCATTGAATCTTATGTTATGGAGGAAAACTAGGCCTGGGGCGTGGAGTGAGATGTGCCAGTTTTTTGTAGCACAACTTGCCCCTGGTGTGTGAGGTTAGTTGTGCCTTTGGACAGAATACTAGGGTAAATTGTGTCATTGATTATGCCTAATAAAATAGGCCTACAGCAGTACATTTTCAACTCAGAAACTGTAATGCTAATGGGCCTATAAAAGCTAAAGAAATTGAATACAAAATTACAAATGTAAGGTTGATTTTAAGTTATTGTATAGCATAATGTCAAAGTCTAGGTTTCTACAAGCCTGTTGCGGACACATCACCCCTCTCTCAAGCTATTCACTAGACCTACATAGGATGTGTGGGATTTTAACACCTAGTCTACACTACCCCACCCAAACCACAAAATATTTCAAGAATATTTCAAAGGGGAAAAAAACATGGGGTTTACATTGTGATTTTCAATAGCCAAAAAAAAAAAAAAGGACAAACAAGGTGAATGAATGATAGCCCTCTATTACAGAATTTCCCACTGAGAAGTACTGTTTAATGTTATGGTTTCCGCCATTTGCAATAATAAAAATATTAAAAGTACCACTGAGTTCCTTTGAGAATGTGTGAGAGGAAGAGAGAGGGAAACAAGTCTATTGCATAATTATATCGTGTTTGACTAGTTTATTGCACTTCGCTGTAAAAGATAGATAGAATAAGAAAAGGTGTCAGGCTATTATTTTTGCTACTCAAATGATGAGAGGAGGCTATTCAGGTGGGAGATCCTGCAGTTTCTGATCTCCCCCTGGCATGCACCAGTCCATCACTAGTATTCACGCATACACTGTAGACCAGGGGTGGGCAATTATTTTGGCCAAAGGGCCACATTGGGTTTTAGATTTTGACTAATGGGCCGGGTTTTACCAGTCAACCGGTTGATGCCGGTAAATTGGCAGGTCTCAAACCAGTAACCCCACTTGTTAACATGCAGGTTTAAAAGGGTGGAATTTGTATTTTATGAATGCAACAAATTTGATAAATCAGTCCCATAATCTACAGTAAGTCACCTTGGCTAAATGAGAAATTATTTTATTTTGTGAAGGCTCCGCTGGCTGGATTAAATAGCTCAATGGGCCGCATGTGGCCCCCGGGCCTTAGTTTGCCCAGGTATGCTGTAGACTTACAGCAGAGAGGATTCAAGCGGAGCGAGAGGTGTCAACGCTGGTTCAGTTCCTGGTTCTATTTTGCAAGGGGAGGGGGAAAATCCCTTTATGCAGACTTAAAGAATGTTTTCTTATTGTGATGTAATGATTTATGCAGACTTAAAGAATCTTTCTATTATGATGTAATGCATTTATGCAGACAGGAAGTATTCAGTTTGCTCCCATTGAAATGTATTATGATGCATTATCTTGCTCAGTATTCCATGATCTTTGCTACAGTATGATGTTACAAGTCCTAAGCCAGGAATAGGCTAGAATAAAATATCAAGCTGTGTGGCAAACATAGTTTGGATAAGCTAACATTTATTTGGGAAAAAAAAAAATATTCTGTAAAATATCGAATCTTGGAATTCAGTGATGCAGCTTGTATGAAGGACAGGCCTAGTATTTTAAAATGTTTGCTGTAGGGTAGAGACTTAAGGACAATATGGTGGCCACACAGTCAATATGAAAGCATACCTATCTGTATGACACACAGCTGAACTGGAACATTATTAACCAGTTCAGGAACAATATTTTTTATTCCTAACAGGTTCGGGAATGTCAATTTTTGGGTGGAACCTCAAAACGGGAAAGGTCAAAATAAAGCAATAGGCAAACAATTCTGGTTCAAAGCCCTGTTGTCGATCTACATGTGTTGTGTGACAATACTATCATGGTCCTGTCAAGATTTTTGGTGATGCATTGGGATGGATGTTGTGTTCAATATTGGATATTACACAGCAGTAAAAGCAGCAGGGTGAGGCAATGGCTACGGCTATCCGTTGTGTTCCTGTAAGAGGAAGTAGACAGATAGCGTAATTGGCCATTCATGCTGTCTTAACTGGAAACAGAGTGGGAAATGCTTTGAGCCTTGATTGTGCCATTTGTTTTCTCATTTGCACTGTTGTGCTGCACAGACAGCTGGAGGGCGAAGTCAAGTGAGATGTAGGGGTTACAATCAAAGACATCTGCGGACATCTGGCGTCTGATCTTGTGTAGAGGATGAATGAAAATCTTATGGGTGGTGGTGTGAGGTTCAAAGATGTGACGGTGGTGCGGCAGGAATGCAGATGTGATATTCTGACATGGCCTAGTAGTGGAGTCACACCTGAAAAATACTCCCATCTAGTCCACCCTCTCAGTTCAGGTATCACTCATGTCTGTGTTCTTTCTTGTCTTATTAAGATTCTCTCGTTCCATAACTATAGTTGATTATGGCAGTATTCCAGTTAGACTTGAGTTGGTTTTGAATTAGTTATGAGTTCATTGGACATGCATGCCACTGTTTTATGTGTTGACATGGTGCTCTCAGTATGACTCTTAACCTTGACTCATGTGTTCTTCCAATATTGCTCCCTCTATGGTAATTGATTAAACATCTTGTTAATGAATGATTGATTGCCTGTAAGTGTTTCTAGCCTCTGTGGTTGATCATTTTGGTTAAACAAATTACTCACAATCGCAGCAACATGAACATGGCTGGCTCTATGAATGCTTTCCATATGTTTGCTCTCTTCACCACTTAAGTCATTGATGACAGGTCTGCTTTTTTCACCTTAGAAAACATGTTATATGACCTGTTGTGGAAAATCAGTATTCACACGTATTTGGTGGCATATTTTGGCTCTGAACTTACATTAACAGGAGTAGTTTGTCTTTGTCGGTAATTGAGACTTATTAGGGCTTCACGTCAATGATTTAGAGTCTGTTGCATGAAATAGAATGAGTTAGACCGTGGAGTGATCTGAAATCCAGTATGTTTATCATTGTTTGTTATTGTTACAGATTACTGTTGCTAAATGATCATTGTAAAATGTAAGGTTAGACCTCGGCCGCAGGTCAAACACTTGATACACTTTGTGTAGAAATGGAGAAAATATTGTTGTGCCTGTTTAGGCTATTGTGTTCCTCTCCCCAAGACCATTTTTTAGCCTCTGTCAGTCTGCAGGGCAGTCCATTTGCAAAGAGGAAGGCATGACTATGCTTGGTTTGAAAAATTGGAAAATAATAAATGCAAGTTGTTAGACCAGACAAGACAAATGAAGTTTAAGTTTAATACACATATAAAGTTTGATGCATGTATCCAACTTTCATTTTCATGCTGGTCACACCTCAAAAAGTTTGAAGTGAAAGAATGAACACCAGACCAGACATAATCTCAATCTGAAGTGGTATGGCAGTAGCCAGGCTAGTACTATGCAATATCTAATCAATAATAATATTATTCATGACAGCATATAATCCCCAAAATAACATGGATAGGTATAATAGATGAAGTGAATAGCTGACTTACACTTTTCACTTCTAAAAAGGAATTTCATGTCAGAAATGTTGTGCTTTACAATAATACTGTATAGTACAGTAGTTCTGAGAAGTTCTGAGTAAAAATCCTTACAGACTTGATTGCAGGGGCTAACCTTTCTTCCTCTAGTTGTTTTGAAGAGAATTAGTGAACATTTTTGTAATCTGTCAATGAAGGGTGGCGCCCTGGTGTTGACCAATCTCTAATGACCCTTGCAGAGAACGAGGACGACGGCGAGGCATTTCCACTCGTCATTAATCAGTTTGGCTTGCTTGAGAGGCCTGGAACTGCAGCCCCCTCTTCTCTACTGTCAACATGTGTTCAGCCCACATTACTCACCTCATTAGACTTCACCAAAGTGGCATACTCAGCTACTGAAGGTAAGCACCCACTTACTGACAGCCAATCACCTGCCTCCTTTAGCTCATGAAGAAACTCAAAAAAAAAAAAAAAAAAAAAAAATCCACTTTGCCTCAACTGGGGGCGGCATAGCTCAGTGAGCTAGTGCGTCACACCGCAAATCCGGGGACCCGGGTTCGATTCCGACCCGAGGTCATTTCCCTATCCATACCCTTCTCTCTCTCCCACTCATTTCCTGTCACACTCTCTACTGTCCTATCAAATTAAAGGCACAAAAGCCCTAAAAAATATCTAAAAAACTAAACTAAACTAAAAGCCCTAAAAAAAACTTTGCCTCAACTGATTACCCAAGATCCACCATCTATCTATCTATTAATGCAAGGACCATCTGTCAGTGTGTCTGTGTGTTCCATGCCTAACTCTGCAACCTTTTGTTCGACTGACCTCTAATTTGGTATGCATCTTGCTAATGACACGGCTATGTGCAGTGCCAAGTTTGATGTTGTTTGGGCAAAGATTAGTAAAGATATCGTTAAATGAAGCTCAGTAGACTGCTGCTGTCTAACTACGTAGCCACTCCCTCTCTCTCTCGCTTTCAGTGAAGAAGAAAGCCTTTGCCACACAGGCAATGCACTAGTTTTAGTAATGTTGTATACAGAAAATTAGAAATGCAAGATAAGACGTGTAGCGTGGTGGAGGGATAATGTTTTTTTTTTTTTTTTAATGTCTTAAGAGGGTGGAATGATGCATTTCCTGCTGGACTATGATGCCTGATTAATGAGCACAAGACTTAGAGGGGGTATTTTTGATATGATAGGATATCAGCCTTAGGAAAGTACTCAAGTTGTAACCAGATTAGATAAAAACATTTAATAGAGCATTATGCTGATAGTTTCAAATGAACATCTGCAGAGAACATGTAATGTTGTTAGAGGTGCAGATAAGACGAGATAGAATTACATTTAAAGAGCCTCCCATTCCTTTGACTCTTATCATAGCCATACATTTTTAACTTGCTAAATCCCCCTTAAAGTATACTGTATAACATGAACCTGTACCCATGTGGAGAAGCACTTAAATCAAGTACATTGCTGTTGATTGATTAGGTTCATTTTCTTTCCAAGGAAAATGTACACAACCTTAGAAATGAAATGTTTATGACTGTAGCAAATGTGCAAAATGTCTCCTAATTTGTACAACTTAATTCAGGATATTTAACGGGTGTTGCAGCACAATGCACAATGTGTTAGTTGCCACCAATAACTTGTGGTGCAATAATAGAAGTGTGACTTACAGGCCAAGGGTGTCTGGTAAAGTAAGGGTTCAGTAAAAGGCCAGGGTGAGTCAGTGAAACCAAAATGACAACTACCATTAAAACAAAACATTCATCCTCAAAAAATGTTGATATTAATAAAAGAAAGGCTTATTGTACTGTGGAGTGATTTCGTCTGGAGCCATCTGAAATGCAACGGGTGGGTCAGTTAAGCAATGGACCCTCATTTATCAGATATTAAAGAAGCATTAATGTAGTTGAGAACATCGTTTTCATACAGTTTGGAATTACATTTTTTAATACATCATCTTAGTTGCCTGGCTTTATACGATGTAAATGAAACATACTATTCTGGAACATGACTAAACACTTTCAAAGCTGCAGTGCTGAAGTCATGTTACAGACTATTATTCTACCCTGATTTCACCTCATTGCACATCTCAAGGTGTTATGTACTGTATGGCCATTGAATGATCTAAACTAAAATGTGTGAATAAATCATGCTTGAAACTCATATCTTCACTTTGGGGATGCCAAATATGTTATGAGTATTGGTTTCACCACCAAGTGCAGTGTTATGAACTGTAAAAGGGTCAAATGCCACATATCAGTCTATTGGTTTCTCCTAAAATGTGCATAGTGCCACTGATAAACAAATCTTGGTCACAAACTAAGGAATGTCCCATACAAGGAAGACTGCAGACCTAAAATTGGTACACCATGAAATAAAAAACCTGAGGAAGTTAGATGAAACGGAACGATTCCTTTATATTTATTTGGAAACCCTTTGACACAATTTGTGAAAGGGCAGCTTTGATGGAAAAACCACCCACATTCAAGGGAACAACTTCAAAGCTTATCTGTCTGCACTATCTCTGTCTTTTGGCAGATTTGTCTTCAGCATTCTGTGACTGAAATTGCATTTCCAATTCCAGTTATTTCATTCATTATTATCTGGAGCAGTTACCTCAAATAACCTGCATTCTCCCCTCTCTGAGTGCTGCTGTGCGTAGAGCAGGAAGACATTGTGGGGAGAGCTGTAACTTAAGTATGATAATAGCATGGGTAAATGTAACCACAGAGACAGAGTGATTATATTGCTATTATGTATTCCTGAGCTCCGGGCCTTTTTGCTCCTTTAGGAAAAATAAAAGACTCGTTCAGATTAATGACACTGTTTTTCTTTTCCCTCGGTGAGAAAATTAGGCTCCATAACAATGAGCACTAACAAAGTGTAGCAATTTTGTGTTTTTATTTAAAATGAAGAGATATAAAGGTTTATGACACCTGAAGAGGAGAGAATCAGCCAGGTCACTACCTCTAGTTTGTCTTGGTGGTTATGATCATCATCAGACAGAGGAAGCAATTTGGGGTAATTTTTATGTCTTTACCTGCTAAACTGAACATTCAGCTAAACAGTCACCCTACTCCACTTTCACTCTCAATGAATGTTAAATGAGACATTATAATTCACTGCAAATTAATGTGACATTCATTTGATGTGGTTATTTGCTTTAACTTAATATGGAATAGACAATTCAACAAAATGCATATAATTTTCAGTGTTTAGTGTAGGATTTTTAGTCCAGTCTTTTTTCTTTATTCACAAGTACAACACAATATTTGCCTGGAATTATACCAAACATTAGACATCAAGCAATTTTATTGAGTGTTGAAGACATCTGTCATGAACACCAGCCAATAACATTTGCTGATCTGGCTAATATGATATTAAAATGAAGAGGCATTCTATAATCAGAGTCTTCTGTTTGGAAATGAAACAGCATCTGCCGTTATTGTCCTTGGCCTGTTCCAAGTCACATCCTAAGACTGCATTTAATTGCACCAGACAAGACACAGTCTTGTTTGATGTTTCTGAAGAGGTATGTTTTGTCTTGACGCTACTTGCTTTCATACCATCCAATAACTCAGTCAAAGCAAACTTTATGTCTGGGTCATTTATTTATAACTCACTTAACCTCCATTGCAACCTGCCAGGTGGAGAATTTACCTAAAAAGGATTCTCTATGATACAGAATGTTTAATAAGTAATTAGGAATTATTTATTGTATTCAAACATTTGTCTTTATCTGCTTATTTGACAGATGGGTAATCAAAAATGATGTAATAGTATAAGGCAAAATAGTAGGCAAACTAACTCGGTTAGTGTGGAAGAAAGCCACACTTCCATAGTGTGACGTGACACAAGCAGCACAGCTGGGGAATGATGGAGCAGAAACTGAAGTTCACGGTGAGCAGCTGTAGGCCTAGACTTGTATGTACTGTATGTATGTGCAGCCTGTGGAACCAGTGGAAGGAAGCTACTACACCAGGGGTGGGCAATTATTTTGGCCAAAGAGCCACATTGGGTTTTAGATTTTGACTAACGAGACGGGTTTTACCAGTCAACCGGTTGATGCCGGTAAATTGGCAGGTCTCAAACAAGTAACCCCACTTGTTAACATGCAGGTTTAAAAGGGTGGAATTTGTATTTCATGAATGCAACAAATTTGCTAAATCAGTCCCATAATCTACAGTAAGTCACCTTGGCTAAATGAGAATTTTTTTTATATTAAATAGCTCAACGGGCCGCATGTGGCCCCCGGGCCTTAGTTTGCCCAGGTATGTATCATTTCAGCCAATTCCGACTGAAGATTAGCCTAGAACTCTAGACGTACTGTAGCGGTAGCAAATTGAAATAGAAACGGACCTAGCGACTAAATTCTTTTTAAAAAGTCGCGTTGCATCACATAGCATTCATTTAGGACATTCCAATAGAAAACAAAGTGATTGAACTCTTTTTGACCCACACATGCAGTTGCATCGCGTTCAGTTAGGACACTGTGTTAATGTTGTTTGAATCTGCTTGTTCTGATTGGTTTTAGCCTCACTTGTGGTCAGACTATAGCCTACATTTTATGTATAACATCCAATAATTTTAAGCAAACAGTCATAGGAGGTTCTAGACAGGGGCCAACAGGGGCCCGTGCCCCTGAAGAAGTGACCCTGGACCCTGCTGGCCAGAAAATAAAATGACTAATTTCTCATAAGCGCTGTAAGAAAGACTGCAAAGTCTGACTGACTACCAAATACAACAAAGAATTAATTGCTATGAGAAGTTATCTAACAACTTGTTCAAATGCACCAGATTGCAGGAAATGGCAACTTATTTTTTCAAAAATGTCTTGTGGGAAGACCCCCCAAACCCTCCTACTACTTAACTATAGGCTACACATTAAATATGTGTATTCAATTATCCCATATTCTTGATTGATAAGATTGGCAGTATTTTGAAGGTCATCATTTGATGCCGAAGTTTATTTCAGTGGTAGCCTACATTTTGTAGCCTATACGTGCCCCCTTGAAAAAAAATCTGGCCTCACCTCGGCCCCACTTGTAAATTTGGTCTAGAACCGCCACTGCACCACTGCAAACAGTTCCTGTACTTTGGAGCTGTGGCTTTAGGGGAGCATGAAGAAAGGGGAGTAGACCTCTGAATTCTGCCACTTATTAGCCTTGAGAAGCTGTTTTGAGACCAGTGAGCGCAGTGCTGGAGCCGGTTCCCACATCAGTTACACCAGGAACCAAAGTGCTTGTCCCGTCCCGTGTCCATACCAATTAGTCAAGCCCATGACACATTATCCACACAGGGTGTTGCTTCGCCATAAAAAGCATATTTAACCTATTTACTTTTTATTATGTTCCTGCCTAACTTATGCTGGAAATCTGTGGACATCTAAATGTTAAGCAAATATTTGTGTAATTCGGCGATCACAGCACAATTTCCTTTCCAGCACAATTTCCTTTGATATCTCTCATTTTCTACACTCACGCTTCCTTGATATGTTTATTTTACGCTTTGACCTCGGATTAACCTGGTGATGTTCTCTCATGTCATCATGGTTTGCTTAGAAAAAAAAACAAGTTTTATGTGGTGCCCAACGGGAACCAAATCTTCGTTTCCCAAACGTTCTGATTTTTGGTGAACACAAAGGCCAGTTCAAAATTATTTGCAGAAACCAGCACCGGCTCGGTTCTCTGACGGTCTGAAAAGGCCTTTTGAGTTGCCCTCTGTATCGGAAGGTCATAACTATGTTTTGAATAAATTAAGAACGACAATAAGGTATGAGAATATAAGGTATGAGAATAGTGTTTGAGAAAAGAATTATTAAACTTATTTAGTTTGATGGAATGAGAGGCATTATCATAAATCGTGGTAATCCCATGACATCCCCTCTTGGATTTGTTACAGTTTGGCCCGAGTTGAGTGAGAACCTGGAGTAAATGGAGTAGGGTGAATGTTTAGATTAACACTAAGCTGAAGGCAAGGGAGTATGTTATGCTAAGTGATATTATCTGTTGTTTGGCAACACTAGGTCTATGCACCAAGATTTTGGAAGATGTACAAGTGTAAATTAATGGAATCTGCGCTAAGGCAAGAGAGACAGAGCAGGGTTGCTAACGGATATACCTGTGGGCTAAAGTGTGTAGCTACAGCCATGGATATTTCATTTAGGAATCTCACTTTCACTCGTGCCAAACTGCTTGATATTTGTTTTGTTATCTAAGGCCGAGTCCATGAGGCGCGGATCTGCCCAAGGTTTCTTACTAAAAATGAATTATTAGTAAAGCTAAGGGATTTTTTCCTTGCCCCTGTTACTCATGGATGCTTCCCATACTGTCTGTAAAGCGCCGCGAGGCAATGCTATGTATTTGAGCGCTCTATAAATAAAATGGAATTGAATTGAATTGAATTAGATCTAAATAGAATATCCAGGAAGGCACAGAAAACCTGATATAAATGTGTCCACAAAGTAGGGCTGCACGATTCAGGGAAAAATATGAATCACGATTTTTTAGCTTAGAATTGATATCACGATTCACTGGCACGATTTTTTTCCCTCACTAAGTGTAAAGTTAATTGCACACAACACAAAATAAATTGACAGTATTGTATTGGCACAAGCCTGTAAACAAAGGCTTCAAAGAACATAAAAGAAAATAAAATGCATAGGCTACTGGCCATGATGCAGTATCAAAAAAATCGTTTATCATCTTTAAATTGCTGGTCTTTTATAACTAGTTTCATGTTTCTTGAACCAACTCTACATGCCTGCCAATGAAGGCTTCAATGAAAAAAAAAACCCATTCAATTGACCGGTCAAGTAGGCTCTAAAATACAGTATAATAAAACACAACTATGCCTACTAAGGTGTCAGTGACAAAAGATAATTAATATTAATTTGGCCTACAAAACAGTGTAAATTATATTTTCTTTGGGACAGCTGCCTCTCACATGATCTTATATGTGACCCTGATTATGGCACGGAGTCTGTCAACGGACTTCAGCTCACTATTGTAGCCTACATAGATGGCAGTACAACATTATGAAAAAC
This sequence comes from Sardinella longiceps, assembly GCA_027497455.2. Classification (NCBI taxonomy): domain Eukaryota; kingdom Metazoa; phylum Chordata; class Actinopteri; order Clupeiformes; family Clupeidae; genus Sardinella; species Sardinella longiceps. Next base: position 1,574,594 of record JAODXP020000025.1, read on the forward strand.
AGTTACGGGAGGGTAACGTTTAATTGAGTAGCGTTTGTCCAATGTATGGATTATTTTACGAAATGACGTTCATGCAACCATATATTTTTGTTCGATAGTAGTCTAAGCCCTGTGGTCTAAGCTAGGTTATTTCTTACTCCTACTGGAATTTTCAGGTATGCTATGGCTTCGCATTGCGCAAGATGTCTGTAATAGTGTCTGCGTTGTTGGACCACTTTCGGATCTCTTGCATTTTCCGGCTTAGTGACGTTTGAGGTGCTGGCAAAGATTTGTAGGCTACCTTGGAAAGACGGCAAAGAATTGTAAATCACATTAGACTGACACTTGTCGTCTCGCTTGAAACCAAAGTAGCCTAATGCCACACCACCGAATGCGACCCTGCTGACTTTCCCAACTCCCGCCCTCACCACACGAGTGAAACACGTGTCTTAAAGGCGCTTGTCATTGGCTGTGGGTGAAACCATCTCTACCGCTCTGCCTGTAACAAGGGCTAACGTAACCGGCAGCGCTTTGGAGTGCTCATATCAGAACGAGTTGGTGATGCAGTCGGCTCGTAAAATTAAATGCGAATCGAAGTCATTTCAAAATGAAATCGTGCACATGAGTGAATCGAGATCGCGATTTTTTAACGATTAATCGTGCAGGCCTACCACAAAGCACTTTTTTCTATCTGTAAAAAGACCAGGACTTCTATCAGTATACAGTTATTTTGATTGACCGTTCCCAGTACCAGAATGGTTATGACCTCAGTATGCTGTTAACTTACTGTACAGCCAACACATTTTCATCCCATAATGGTTGAGGATGTGTAAGTTTGGGTTTTCTGTTGAAGTTCAATGCCAAAATGGGGAAATCCCCAGATCTGTTGGGAGCTTAAACGCCCATGCAGTCATTTATATTGGACATGAAAGTGGACATTGACCCAAATGTGCAGCGTGGGCTTGCAAGCTTTGGACCAAAGTGATGTGATGGCTCATTTGTAGTCTCAATAGATTTGTCACAGTCAGAATGCATCACAGCTGGCCAGGATGGGCCTGTCTGTGGAAAGTGGCCACCCTTGTGTCAGTGTTAAATTGGTTGTAAATGTCAGAAAGTAATGATACCTTTGAGAGCATTGTGTAATGCAGTGAATCCACTGAGCTCAGAAAACAGCACCAACAAAATCCTCACCACCCTTTCAATTACTCCAGTTCCATCTGAGTTCATTGGCTCATATTGTTAAATAGGCAGGTGTTGGGTATTCCCTTCGGCGGTCCAGTGGTATTGTGATTATGCTTGAATCTTAGGTGCCAGGGTTAATGAATTAAGTAATGTTGTTGACTCAGTGGTCTAGTGGGACTGTATTCATTAAGAGTGTGCGCATATGCAGGATGAGAGAACTGAGAAATGTTCCATTATTTACATTTTGTTGAAATATTAAAGTTGGTAAACCGTAACCAGATCTATCACATCTATAAATGAGGTCTGTATCTCAGCACTGAAAGGGTGGCAGTGGCCCTAAAAGTACACTGGTAACTTCCTGGTTGCCTGGGTCATGTGACCAACTTTATGCCCCACATGAAGTAGTCATTGAAATAGAAATAGTCAATCAGAAAAAGAACAAAGAAAAGATATGCATTCCAGATATTTAGCCTGCCCCTGTATATTAACCTAATAGCTGAAGGAACTTTGCAAAATCAATGTATACAGCTGGCTAAAATGTGGTCCGCCAAATAGTCCAGAAACTGCGGTGATATGTTTATAAAAAATATAATTTGCATGACTTTAAGGAAGTCATTTTTAAAAGTAACATTTGTATATTTTTACACACAGTGAGGAATTCACCACAAATTGGATCCATATTACAAAAACCAACATAAAACCAATGTAACAAACATTAAAAAACCAAGGCAACCGTCTTTGGTAAAAGTGCAAATATGTCTGCAAATGAAAGCAGACAGTGGTGGTTCTGAACCCTCTCTGTGTGTGACCACGGCACTGTGCATTGTTAAGACACATCTGTGCCCACTGCTAACGAGCATGTCTGTAGGGCACAGCGCTGGGCACAGACAGGATCCTTTCACATGGCTTTGAGTAAACAAACATATAAAATGCTTAAGGGATAAGCAGGAAATATTTTCATGGCCCGAATAAATTTAACAAATAATATCATCATAACATAGCTTGTCTAAGCAGCTTGTTGAGATCGGCAGACGGAGTGGATTGTTTTGTTCTAATCTCAATTTATTTATTTATTTATGTTTTAAATCAGATGTTGCATCCATTTGTTCATCAGATAGAACAAGCCATTGTTTGACTAAATGTGCTCACAGGGCTCAGTGACTTGTTGCAGCCTCTATAATAATATCTGCTTGTAGAACAGGCGCCACGGCTACTTTTAGCAGCAGGTTTGACTCTTACCTCACTGGAAAGCACTCGTTTTAGCATCTCCTGAATGTTCCGGGTGGCCTAGGTGATGTCATTTGGGTCATAAATGCACATTTAAAAGCTCTCAGACTGGGTTCATTTGGAGCTGATCATTATCACTTGTAAAGGCCTGTTATTTTCTTTTCAGTCAGTTTAGATGAAACAAGCCATTTTCATTCAGGATAAGAAATTAATGTGTGCAGGATATTTTTCAGTTGTTGCCTAGAACAATTGCATTTGATACCTATTGTTTCTGACAGGCTCTTGTTTCGTCATCATCTAGTAAAACAACTTGATGTTACATTCTGTAGAGTTCAAGTCTACAACAGCTAATCATGTGTCACAGTGGAAAATTGGGGATTGTGTCAGCATATTCCCTGGCTACTGTTCCCTTGGAGAACACATCCCAACACTGTAGCAATGGCCAAACAGAATGCCAAACAGGCCATAATGAAAGAGTCAGATGAGTTAATGTACTTAGTATTGCCACAATGCTTTTTCGGCAGGTGCCCAATTTTTGGAGCAGGAACACATTTGGTGTGTGGGCCTCCGTCACTATGGCAGATGTGTGTCTAACATCGTCTCTGGTGCATTTTTGTCAGCCAACCAAACCAGCATCCACAGGGCTCACTGGTTAACTTCAGCTGAAGCACAGACTGTGGACCACCCTTGCAGCAGAACGCTCTCTGTATACAGAGCGTTAAAAACACATCTTGAGTGAGGTCAAAAACAAAACATGTACAATCAAATTAGTGTGCACTCCAGCAGGGCTGGTGCCACTTACTCACCTGGAATTTGACAGAATTAGCAGCTTAAGACCTAAGGTGAATTAGCAATGGTTATCAGTAAAAGAAATAAATAAACGGTAGATGCACAGTTATCTTGTATTTTGCATTATTTTTACCATCTATATCTTTAATGTCTATTTGGAGACACATTAATTACCCATCTATTATTGCACTGTACTTTTAAAAGTAAAAATGCAATGCATGTAAGTTTTGCCTGCATAAAGCCATATTTTAGGGACATGCGGCAAACATCTTAAGCTTACACTCTCACTTTACTGGGGCCCCTAGAGTGCAGACAAGTTAGCACATTTCCCAAAAATCCAAACATTGTGTCATCTAGCTGAGATATTTAGGGACTATCTTTGTCTGCTGTGAGATAATCCTCATTAATGGTCCAAACAAGATTTCACCGGACAGCGATGCAAGAATTACTGACTGATCCATCCTTTTATGTTCTCTGTGCTTCTTTTCATGTCCCAGCAGACTGTCTACAGAGCAGCTTGACAGTGTCAGTGTGTTGTGCTTATTGATAGGGTTCCTTTGTTTGCTTCTGGGTGTCTGAGGTGTGCAACAAGCCTCCATTGCAACCAGTGTGCAGTTCTTCAGCTGCAAAGAGGGTTTGTGTCAAAGAGTATATCGCCTGTACACACTGAGGTGTGCTTCACATGAGTTGTTTTGACATTGAGGAGCCAAACTACTGAGTTAAGTGAATTGTTGGCTGTTAAAGTAGGCATGACTAATTCAATTGACCACTTGAAAAATCAAATATTTATTTGCAAAAAGCTTTCAACCATCACAGATTGTTTGGGTCTATACTTGTTAGTATCCTTTTTCTTGTTCCGGATGCAATTCTGTAACCATACATGAAGGATTGTCAAATATTTTCATTTCAGAGCTCAGCATGTCATTTGTCTCACAGATGCTGGTGGTTATTCTGCATGAAGTAAAGCAAAGATCTTAACCTTTTGTTACAACCGGCTCACGTTTTAAATATGCATAGATATTATATAATAAGATCAAAAGGCTAAAGAATATGTGAATGCTGCTAGGGGGCAACTCTAAATTGCAAACAACAGTGTATCAAGGTTACTATGTAAGGGATAACGGCCGCCGAGGTGTTCCGATATAAGAAAATAATGGACGAGGTGCAGGCCAAGTCCATTGTTTTCTTATATCGGGACACCTCGAAGGCCCTTATCCCGCTTATCACCCGGTTGCAACTAAAACATATTGACGGTAAGCCAATGTTTAATACATAAAAGAAACATGTGGCTCCGTTTAGAAATAAGTTATCCTTTTCGGTTGGGGTACTATTTTCATATGAATTTTCATAATTATGCAAGAAGATCCACAAGGCTGCATTCTTAAGAGCATCAATATGGAACGCTGGTTAAACTTTTGTTACCCAACAATGCCTCAGGTGTCCTGTTATTAAGAATTAACGGACACCCTGACAGCCAATCAGAAAACAGTATTCCATTCCACCAAGTGATAAACTGTTTATAAATCTATGGTTTTAATACTTTTTTTTACTTTCCAGTGCCTATGCTAAGCTAAAGGTAGAATTGGGGTTGCCAAACTAGGACAATGCATGCAATGAGACCAAAATGCTCTTACCCACATATGTAACTGCAGGTAAGGGGGTGAATAACCAATTTTCATAAAGAGGTGGACTATTCCTTTAAAATAAATGTACAGTACCTGTGTATTATTGTCATATATTGTAGCAGTCAGGTGCTGTGGGAAATTGAGTGAATGAAGCAAAGTGCAGGTGGCCGGATATGGCATCAGTGCTATAGGCCTAAGAACACCACTCATGGAAGAGCAGACAACAAACACACAAGACTCCTCTAGCATCCCGTTAACTCCTGATGTGGTCATCACTGGCAGGGGCAAATTGACATTTTACAATTCCAATTTTGTAGATGTTTTTGCTAATTTATTCTTGTAGTAATACTGCAGTGGTCCACTGAGTGCTGAAAGCTTCCCTCAAGGGAGCGCTTAAGCTCTGTTCTTATGAATTAGCATCTTGTTCTAAAGAACAATGGGTTATTGCAGACATTGAATATTGTGTTTGCACATTCCTGCCATGCTTTGTGTTGAGGCCATTGTGGTTGAGCTCTCTCTTTGTCCCTTGTCCTTGGGAGACTATGAAGAAATTATTCTCGTAATTAAACATGTTCACTTTTGTTTTTCCATGGCTCTTATAAAGAGACCATCACTAATTCGCTTGAAATGGATCCATTCATTTCACTTTGATGAAGTAGGTCTCACATTGACATGTGGTTAGTCCAAAAGCTGAAAGCTGTTTCAGGCACCCTGTCCATCAAAATTGAGTGACTCATTAAAGTGCTAACATCATACTTTCTGGGAAGCTATGGTGGACTCTTACAACATCACAGGCAGCTGCGAAAGACACCTCCCTAAATCAGGCACTTATAAATGTCATTACATATTTGAATCTGTGCATAGTGGATATGTCTTTTGCTGAGAACCAAAATTTTGGCTGGGATCACATCAGTTTCAAAGAAGTTTTACACACACACACACACACACACACACACACACACACACACACACACACACACACACACACACACACACTTCATTACCACATGTTTTTGCCCACCTGTCTATTAATAAGAACATTTGTGTTTGTATTCCGTCAAGGTATCATTTTAGATTATAGCCTGTGAAGGTACTGGGTGTGGAGTATGTCAGAACAGAGTTTGAAAAAGCATCGAGGGATGTATTATAGAGGAGACTGGAATAACAAATTACATGAAGGTTACCTGTTTAATCTGCCCAATATCAGCTTCCTCCAATGCAGGCTGTAATTCGACCCCCTGGACTAATTAAAATAGCCCATTGTGCTTCTTGCGTACTACCAAAAGGTTAAGCCTACGTCATGCATTTTTGACGAATCAATGCAGGAGCATACGATTTTTAATTAAATTTCAGGTGTGATATTTCCATGATATCAAATGCACCCATTTTCGTCAGCAATCTAGACAGAACTCAAACTTCTTTCATGTCGTTTGTGTTATTCCAGCATACTTCTGGAGTGAGTACACTATAATTTAGTCTTTGATACTTTTTAATGACACCCAGTACTTAATGGGCTGTAACCTAAAGCCTACTCTAAGTCACTGCAGAGACACATTTTTGATCTGTATCATTTAGCAGCCATTTTCCAAAGTATCTTTCTTGACTTTGAACTGGGATTTTCTGCACTTCTTCTTGATTGATACTCTTTTAAATTTTCACCATCGATGATGTCAGTTCTGACATACTCCTGTAGGGAACCTCCTTTTTTGGGAGGGACTTCAAAGCAATTTGATATGGATAAGACTATGATGTGTGGCATGGCAAGCCGAACACACCTTTGGGCAACCCCACAACAGAGGAGATGAGAAATACCAGAAGCACTCAGCAATAAAATATGTCTTTAAACCATCTGGGAATGACCCAAGAAATGTCATCTACAGTGTATAAACAAGGAATCCCATGTGTTTCAGGTAGCATTTAAGATTACATAACAACTTTGGATGTAAATCACAGTCCTTTGTCCTCTAATCATGAACATCTAAAAGTAATTGATTACTTCATGACTCACAGTAATCCATGAAAAATACTAATAAAATGAACCAGAGATCCAGATGAATAGATATTACAATTGGAAGCTGAGAAATGTTCAAGTAGGTTAGGTAAGCTTCTCAGTTTGGCCTGCATATTTGGCTAAGGTCCTCATACAAGGTGTTAATAACGTGCTTCATAGTTTATTCTGTTCCTAATCTTGTACGGTGTATAACCACCTGCAGCTTGCAATCTTACATAACCATACCCCCCTCTCTAGACAAGCTTTAAGACCTCTTGACAATCTGAGAATACTCAAAAATGTGCTAGCTGCTAATAGTCAAAAATGTGCTAGCTGCTCTGTCATGTTTGCTTTCATTCATTTATTTCCATCAAGCTAGATCTATTCTATTGTGAATATAAATAACTTAACCATTACAACAGTCAACAAGTTATGTAAAGTATGCTCCTTTCTTGTAGAACAACACATAAACATGGACTCAGTTGTTAAATTTTCAGTAGTTTTATTGAAAAATGCCTCTTCGGTTTCAGAAATAAATAAGAAAAATAAGGCTGTGGAATTCACAATCTGCAGTTAAAACATAAAGCAGCAATACTACAGTATATCCATAGTCTTGCACACAGATGTCAACTGCATGAGATAATGATAAAACAACAATGACAACAACTATATTCAGATAAAAAAAAAATCAACAAAAACAAACAAAAAACAAGGACAAAAAACAAATGAAAAATCTTACTAAATATACACCACAGACATGCAATTCCACCTTTGGTAAAATCTGCTGTGACTTGATATAATAAAACTGATAAATATTAGGTCTAAAATAACAAAAGGAAGTCATGTTTTACTGATGTATGTAAGAGTGAGAAACAGCTGAGCTGGTGCTGTGAAGTGACCATGACTCTAGTGGCAGGTTATGAAGTATGACTGTGAAATTGCAACATAACAATGTAGACAATTATAGTGAGGCATTTTTGATGAGCTGTGATTATGATTAGATAAACACAGTGTCATCCCACTGCACTGTTCCGTACATTTGCTTTTCGATCAAATATGTTTTCAAATGCAGCCTATGTGTTAGATGCAACGGCTATCCTCCAAGGAATGAAGACATGATGCGGGTATGTTACAAGCAATGGCACATAGTGAATTGAAGAAAGGAAAAAAAAAAAAAGATCACAGATCAAGAAAAAAAAAACATGGAAAAAGAATTTCCTTTGGTTTGCTCACCTTCCCTTCTGATTTCATTTGTTTTCATGTGTGCACTGTACTATATGTGAAGGTATGAACCAATTAAGAGAAGGAGGGGGCAGGAAGCCCTCATGATATCAAGTGTGCATATTCCTTCACAGTTACATGTCTGAGAGCACCTACAACAAACACATATTTATATATAATTTATACATATAGGAATTGACTGGAGAACATCATCCTCTTCTTATGCTATCCTCTTTGATCCTTTTCTTGATAGAGACCTCTTTCGACGTGAAACATCATATTCCTCTTCTTCAGGTATGGGAACTACCTGTGGTTCTGCTTCGGGTTGGACCCGCTCTCCTTAAAAATGGCCAGTTGAGCATGGCTGAGACTTTTAGACGGTTTTGACATGCATGTTCAGTATTTCTTTGGTTAATTCTGGAGTTAGAACTGTCTAAAGGACTGACCACAAGCCCTGTCTTAGATTTGGTCATGTGTTCATCAGCCAGAGATCTCAAAGGCACTGACAGAAAGAAATTGTAAACATTGCAGTGTATTTGAGCATCTCAGCTGTGCTTGTAGACACTGATCTAATTGAGGGGAAGGGTCTAAGAGTTACTACTCTTTTTGTTCTAGAAAACATCCACAAATTTTTAATCATCAGCCTATGCATGAATGCTTTGTTATACCTTACAACAGATTTACAACTAGTGCTTTAACAATAATAACAGAAAGAAAAATACCACATGAAAATTGAAAAAAAGTAAACTCTCAGAATTGTCATTGTGCACATACAGGTGAATTTTAGGAAAAGGGAATGTTTAAAACCTCCAGGGTCACATGTACAAAAAGCATGTGCTGCATCTTGGCCCTGAGCAATTTCTATGGCTATATTACTTAAGGCACACAGTTACATAAAACAGAGAGAGGCATTCATGTTGGCATTCGGCAAGCAACAGGGTACAAGGCACAAGCTTACTACAGGTGTTAAACTAATTTTAGTGAATGTGATTCATTTACAAGGCACAATTAGTTTATTTACAGGTACCACCTCGCAGTTAACAGGTTAAAAAATTATTTTCGTCTTGGCCACCATGTTAGTAAAATGTTTGTTGATTGTTTTGTGGTCATGCTCCTTCACCCGACAGAAGTGGTTTGTCTGTTGGCCGATTTGGCTTCAAGATGCAAACAGGCTACTACGTTGTTGCCATCACCGTTTCTTGTCTGTTTCTAGTAGTTGTAAATTGTTGTTAGTACCAGTCCACTTGTTATGCTCTTTGTTTTTTTTTTTTGTTCTTTTTCTCTCTTTTTTTGTACATTTAGTGGGTTCAATGTTCTTGAATCAGTTCGTTGGTGGTTAGAAACAGGTGTCTCTCAGGTTTTCAAAGTGAAAGCAGCACAGGTGATTTTAAAGGTTTACTATGGTGATCCTGAAACAGGTCAGAGATGTCAAATATGTTAGATGTCACCATGTAACCAGTGCTTTTTACTTTCAAACATACATACACAGCCAACACTCCCCATATAATGCATACTATGTGTTATCTTAGTAGTTTGCCACTACGCTACTGATTATTCAAAAGACATCAGCTAATTCCCATGCATTGTTTAAACGACATGCCATCAATGTTAAGCGGGGGTCGCTAAAACCATCATGCTTCCTGCAGCTACACATCGGAGGGCCTACCTCTGTATCCCTGCCCGTTGTATGGAATGCCGACACACTGGGATGAATCACAGTAGCCAGGGGGACCAGGTGGGCCTCTCACCCCAGATACCCCGTTGCGGCCAGGGGAACCACGTGACCCGGCAGAGCCGGGAGGTCCGGGTGGTCCGGTTCTAGAGTCACCTGTTGGTCCTAATGGAAAGATTTTAAACAATGTTGAGATGGGTGGGTGGGTGGGGCAGCTTTGTGGTGGTCTCTCAAAATATATAGATTTTTGTTTTGGCGAGACACAATATTTAGTATGATTAACAGTGTTGGAAATCTTGCATTCTTTGATGCAAAGAGTTGTGAGCTCCACAGATGTGAGGTTGACATCACTGCCAGCTGGCATGTAAACAGAAGAATATATAAGATCACAGGTGCTGCAGGTTGAAGGTTTTTTCCTTCATATTTCATTTTTTGACCCTTAACTATCTGGAAAGGTCCAACAGCTTGACCTGGCTGCTTCATCACCGTCAAGGTCAACTTGACAGACATAAATTTGTGTGGAGAACCTCTGGTCCTTGCTCACACTATTTTGACAGTGGTGATGAAGTACTCAGTAGTGCTGGAGAAAGCGTAGTGCTGTGAAAACTCTGTCAGAGGAACAGATGACCTACTCACCTTCAAGTCAGAGGCCCAAAAAGGACAAGCAGAGCTCAAGAGCAAAAATCAAAGCTGAAATTCCACTTGCTCTATTTGTGAATACTCAAAAGGTGTGCCTGTGCCACACACAGTAAGTGTTTCTCAAAGTCAGGAAGCATGCTCGGAAGGCTGCTTTTTCAAGCATTCCACGTCATTATCTGTCGCCAAGTACTGTTCCAAAGTCAAGCCTCCTTCTAAATTCTAGAATTCTAGCAAGGACAGAGGCCTTTGTTCATAGATTTTTCAAGGATGCACTGATGGAACCTTGTTTTTGAAGTGTATGGCTTCCAAGGCTAGCGTGCTACCTAGGAAGCATTGTCGACTTTGAGAAACACTCAGTGCCTTTTTGGATTTAGCAGTTGTTCTTTTATGTCAACTTACCAGGAGGTCCTGGCTGTCCTCTTTGTCCCCGCTGCCCAACTCCTGGGTTGCCTCTGTCTCCCTTCTCACCAGGTATTCCTGTGTAGACAAACACACAACCACACACACACACACACACACACACACACACACACACACACACACACACACACACACACACACACACACACACACACACGCACAGGATTTAACCACTGAGACCACCATCAACATGCAGGAAAAAAAACATGTTTCCAAAACCATAAGATAGATTGCAAAGATTGATATATGGAAAGACAAGGGACAATTAAGAGGCTGCGTCTGGTCGATTGCCAACAGGATATTTTGGAAACGCTTTGATTCAAAACAGGCAAAATCAAAAGAGTTGTTAGTTGTTAGACTGACAAGCAAACCCACAAACATGACAACCCACAAATTTAACCGGCTGCCTAAAGCTCCCTCTACCATTAGGATGCATAATCCAGTGAGCAAAAATGCTTTGCATGACTTGGGGACTGTGAGTGTGGTCAACATGCACAAAACATCAAGAGTAGTAAATGTACACTCAGCAGGCTTCAGGAGTTAGTTCTGAGATCAAAGCATGCTCATCAAGTCAAGCAAGCAACACCACATGGCTGATCTGCAAGTGACTGAAAAACTCCTAATGCAGCAATCAGTACAACATAGATTCTACTGTCACGCACTGATGATGGCTTAGGCCGAAACGCGTCTGCATTGGACATGGTGGTATAATAAATAATGAGATATAGCTCGTGAGTGCGGATTTTTCTTTAAGACTATAGCTTTCCTTTTCACGCACCCAAAGTCTTTTATTTTACTTTTGAAGTTGAGCGCGCCCTCCCAACACATAGATTCTACTGGACCACTGCAGCAATAAACCGAGTTCCAAACTAGGCACCACTGCTTCTCACATGGATATTTTTCTCCCAGTACACTTGGCATGCAAAGAAGACATGCAAAGAAGAAATGGCAGTGAATGACATGGTTCTGTGGGCACCTCTGTCTCCTGGATTTCCAGGTAAACCAGGATTTCCGGGGAAGCCGTTTCTGCCTATTCTTCCGGGCTCTCCACGCGGGCCTTGAGGTCCAGGAGGGCCAGGTGGACCTGATGGTCCTGGATTGCTGCTACGGTAATTGCTGGGGATCTGCTGTTTTATAAGGTCATCAACACGACTCATCTGACCTTGAAAGCAATGAGACAGAGAGTGGTATTAGCTCCACAAATACCAAACCGAAATCTGTGTAAATAAATAAGGGAAGGAACCAAAGTAACAGACACAGTATCACTGGATCCTATTATTGTGATAAACTCCTGCAATGGACGCTATATCATTGGGTTTTATATGAATATCAAGATCAAGTATCACTTTAAAGTTATGGAAAATATTTTTTTTCGATTTTCTTCTCTGTTCAAAATCAGTTAAAACAGAATTAAATAATGAATAAAACTCATTGGTGCTCAAAATTTACTGCCTGCATGTGTTGTTTATCAGAAAATCAATGGCATTCTTACTGTTCACTAGAGCTTCGCACACTTGTCTGGCAATGGATCTCATCATGCCTTGGGAGGCAATATCACCCTGCAAATGAAGAAAGTGTAATGTGTTAGTGGTGAGCACCAAGCAAGAAAGGTTTCTTCATTCACAGGCCATTTCTTGCGCAAATTGAAAACATCACTCACTCTGTCGCCCTTGTCTCCTTTCACCCCTGTGGCTCCCTGCAACACAACCAAATATTAGGAACAGAACAGGCAGACATCCGCGCCATTAAATGGAGCTTTGTTCCTCGAGAACACTACAGTACTCCAGACAACTCCAAACCCAGCCAAACACTTAGCCTGAGGACTGCAGCTATGGCAGTCTATGCATGTCCAGCTTTCCGGTTGCTTCCATGTGATTATGTGGACACTTTTACCCCAGATGACTTAATGTATTGCAAATCATGTAGTTCACATGTGCCATTAGGGAAATTATCTTGGAGGCCCAAGAGAGGCCTGTCACACACACACACCACAATTGCCATAGTAAATATGGGTGCCCTTACTATATAGGCTATATACACTTTGGTGTAGCGGAGACAAAAAAGTAATGTTCTGGGTTCTGCACTAACTGGGGCCTACTCACAGGAGAACCATTGTCACCGGGCTTTCCAGAATGTCCCATGGGGCCTGGTGCTCCGGGAGGCCCAGGAGGTCCCTAGAACAACAGAAAGAGAACAGTCACAATAGCACTTCACTTCATATGGGCTAGCATGTATGCTAACAAATATTACTGAACACAAGTTCCTTCTAGTTTTGGTAATAAATAACAATAACACACCATTGGTCCTGGCGGACCTCTAGGCCCAGCTGGTCCTTCTTTGCCAAGGGGTCCCTATGTAAAACAAGATCAGAATGAGTAGTGTAATGGTGAATTCATTCACATGTACTGTACAGTGCAATTATGTATTTTATAGGCAATGGCAATGCAACTCACTCTTGGGCCAGCTGGTCCAATAGGGCCGATACCACCAGCAGTCCCAGGTGTGCCCTTGGAAACAACAGAGGGGGAAAACGACCCAATTTAGTACCAGTTTCTTAACAGCCTACATCAACACAGGTCACCAACCGTTTGACCATCGAAAGTCCTTGGTTGTTTCACTGAGGACCCCCTGTATATGTCAAACAGTAAATCCAAACATTACTCCAAAAAAACTCACTCACTCCCTTCACGTTTTTATAGCCAATCCTCTTGCAGCTTTGATGCTTTGGCATAAGATTTACAGGGAACATAATATATTCCAGATCCGTTTTATTGGCTTTTAGAAACCTGGGCTGCTCACTCTGCAAGTCATTAAATGGATGTTGCTATGACATCTGCTCCAGAGTCCTCACCTGCAAGTACTACCCAGTATTTATTCGGATGTTGGCTTTGCTACACATCAAATATCAGAACATTTATTAATCCACACGTTCAGCCTGGCCATGTGTGAGCTAATGTATAAATTGAGCAACAGTAATAATAACCACTGATGCTGCAACAGTTTTGAACTGCATTTGCACTGCTTTTCTTTTTTTAAAAAATAAATAAATGGTTCGAGATGTTGAACTAGTAATTGTTTAGAAGGTTAATTTAAGCCTTTTGGTCAATGACTTCAATCAAACGTGTCTGAAGATTAAATATTGAACAGAATTACTATGCATGACTTCATAGAACTCTTTGATGAATGAAATGATCTTATCCTGTGATGTATGTTGGCTGTAATGGTAATCCAGTAATAGAGGTGACCTATTTGTGAACTCTGTAATTTGAGGTGACCACTGCATGCACTACAAACATTCTTTTATTTACTTCTTTATTTACTTAGTAGCCCTTCTAGATGATGTGTGAGACGTGTGCCAAGCCCCTGTCTCCCATGCTGTAATACGAGCGCTTTATCTGAACCCCTTCTTTTCATTTCAGGTCTCCATCTGTCCACATATGGAACTGCAAGCAAAAAGTCTTGAGGAGATCAAAGAATTTGGTATGTTGCCATATTGTATGCGTGTAATAATCCATATAGGGACGCACATATGCATTAAACAGCAATTGACTTTAGCCCAGGCTAATCTGAAGTTCAGGAGAGATGAAATGTAATGCTATCTCAGCCTGACTGTTGTTGGTTCCAGACTCCCACTAAGTCCTCTTCGCCTGAATTATTACTTAAGACTTGCCATGTGGTTTAGATCCAGACCAGTAGCAGCTATTCCACTCAATGGATGATGCTCAGTTTCCTGTTGAAAACCACAAATAACATTCTCAGCCAACTTACTTTCTGCCCAGGTAGTCCAGCATCACCAGGATCTCCTTTTGGTCCAGGGCGGCCCTTAAGAAATCAAAACCAGAACAAACATTTTTGTTCCACATTCATCAAGTGTTAGAAAAACATTCAACCTCAATTTTGGCCTTGAGAGACTACCTAATTTATTACTCGTTTGTAAAATCAATAATACATCCATCAATTTCACTATTTTTCTACATGCATGCATTTCCACCGTGCAAAAGGCACAACACAGGTGTGTAGCCTGTGTACATGCTGGAGCATAAAACACTAAGAACAGAGAACCATATGTCTTAGGCCCAAACACGACCAACCCAACCAGCAGAGCTACTATGAGTGCTATGTTTCAAAGGTGTTCTAAATTACTCAGCCACGTTTTTCTTGCATTCTCTGACAGAATGGGTCGCCCACACTGTGTACTGTAAGCAGTTTCTTTTATGAGGAGGAAGCTGCGGCAGATTTATGTAGACACATAAAGATTAGGTGGTCTGAGGGGCTCGAGATATCAAATGTACGTTCCCAGACATGGTGGAATGTAGACTGCAAAGCTCACTGCCACAGTTGCCTCCACTCTTAGCATAACAAACAACCAAGCTGATCCTCAGCGTGAGGTGCTGAGAGGTAGAGGGGAGATTTATGTGAAGCTACTGAAAGTCTGTAGACACTCTTGAGACAGTGACAGAAGATGGGGAACTTAAGGCTCAGGAGAGAAAAGGAGGCCTGAAAACTCACAGCTTCACCAGGAATAGACAATCCGCTAGGCCCTTGTGGACCGGGAAGACCCATGGGGCCAGGTGGTCCCATTTCTCCAGGTGGACCCAATGGACCCTGTTGATACAACAAATAAAGCAATTGATTGAAGATGGAAATGTACCAAAAAGACAAAAGGTTTTTCTGGCCATTTTCTGACAGAGATGAAGCGTTGAAATGAAGAGAGTTGAAGGGTCATCATAGAGAAAGCATTTAACCAGTAGACAATCTGCTTGATTGACTGCATTAATTAATGCAATAGATTCTTAAAAAAAACAGTATAGAACAGTAGGATACTTACCGCTGGGCCAGACTCTCCTCTCTCACCCCTGGGACCTTTGCTTCCTGGGGCACCCTGCAAGAAGGAAGTACTGTCAATCTGGATGTTATGACAGCGCTGAACTGAAGATGACCCACCCCCCAGCGGTGGCCAACTTGTCCATGAGCCCAAACACCCAGAACCCATGCTGTTGGTCACCGGCAGCCGTGCTGTTTCTGCAGCACTCTGCCGTTTCTCAACTGTGTTCTCGGGCCCTGTCAAGTTTGTGTCAGCCCCCTGTGCACTTCCGTCCATAAATTTCAGGAGTGTCTTGGAAAAGTGAGAAATGGAATTTGTCTTGAGGATCTTACCACAGGCCCCTGTGTTCCTGGTGTTCCTGTGCTTTCAGAGATGCATGTGCAGGCGTTGGGGAGAGGTGGGCACTTGGACTCATCACGCTAAATTTGAAGAAAGGAACAAAGAAAGGAAACGAAGGAGATTACTGAAGATCAAATTGAAGTTTTCTGCCTTGGAGTGTAGAAATGTAGTCAAGGAGAGTCCCTGGCCTCAATGGTAATCCTATAGATATAACTACTCCACAATTTAAGGTCTGTGTGCTATCCATTAATACAGGTGCTACCCTGTTGGCATTTTTTCTTGTTCAAAGCACAAAACATACTAAGTTGAACACATGTAGCCTACATTTAAATATATCACAGCAAAAGAAGTCAGGGAAATCGATGTCTGCAGAAACCAGATGTCTTGGAAATGTAACAAATAATAAATAATAAACAAAGGCACTGAAAGTATCAGACACTAAAAGTCGCCATGATATTGATAGGTTCTTTCACAGCCTCTTTAAGTGGTTGATGATACCTATTCAAAATAGTAGGTGTGGGTCAACGGCCTCTCGTAACTAGGGCTGGTACAGTACATTAGAAGCACACCATAAAACATGTTAAAAGATGTACTATTGCCAGTGCCTTAACAGTGAGGCTTTGTTCTTGATGTTTGTTAACGTGTCCACGAATCCTGTTTTGTGGTATGAGAGAGGTCTATATCCTCCTCGCAGGGCTGCTGGCTTTGGCAAACACTTGAAACTTCAAATTAGTGACATCCGTGCTTTGACAAAGACCATCTGATGCTAAAGCTAGGTCTTTGTCTTTTTTGTTTGTTTGTGAAGTATCCATCAATTTTAAATGCCCGTGAGCTAACATAGCTCTTAAACCTAAGGTTCTTGACCATTGGCAAAAGATGTCAGTCTCTCTGGACTAAATTTACTTGAATAAAATTTCATTTATGACTGTGAAAGTATCAGAAAACAACATCACTTCCAGTTTCACAATGACTAGTAGAAACCAAAAGGAAAAAATAAACAGGAAGCCACAGAACATGTCAAACCAATGATATTGCTAATGTTATTGTTCTGCAAACTCTTTGTTATAGCTGAAGTTAAAGTAGAAGCTAAAGACAAATTTTGACATAAATGTTATTTGTCTTACAGAATATTTGTTGACTTACACCCAAAACATTAAAAAGAACACACGATTATATCTTGATTTACACTTGCATATCTAACTCCACTGAATACCACCTCACCTCCCTCCCCCTACAGACACAGAAGTGAATTCTTAATGGCTACAGGGAAGTGGTGGTGTCAGTGTCATAGTGTTATGTCCGCTCAGGAGGGTCTCACCATGGATGGAAGGTCACAACATCTATCTCTGCTTGTCCAGGCAAGGCTGCAGATAATGTCAAACATCTGGAGCTGGAACTGTGCAACAGAACCAAAAACAACATGATATGGATGTCTGTGGTATACAGTAGGCTATGGAATCAGTACAGAACTTAATGCAAGCAAAGGACTTGTATCAGATTCCTTAAACATCCACAGTTCTACACCACATTCCAAGAAGGAAAGATTTGGATACATTTTCTGGCATTTTCTGAGAAGTTGTAAGTCAAAAGGCCTTGTCAACATTTACCTCACAACAAACATAAATAAAGTGTCATTAAAATTTAGTAGCCAAATACGGCTGTGTTTAAGTGGTCAGCTAATTCTACCTGGAGCAGTTTAATTAAGGCCAGTTTAATTCCCCTCCTTTATTAAGGCATAGCCCCAAATAGAACTTAGAACCCAAATAGAACTTACGGTTGCTGATTCTTTCTTGCCAGTGGACTTGGACATTTTTCCAAGCACTTGATAGCCATCCGCAGATGTGTTTCCAGCTTCCTTAATCTCTTTCTCAGCCACCTCCTGGCAGTCCACGTTCAACTTGACACTCTTGGAGGAGACCAGAATGTGAAGCTGGAAAGAGAGGAATTTGAGCAGTTACGCATGGTCTGATTCCGAGGCACAAACTGTTCAAAAAAATAGCTGTGTGTCTGCTTCATATCCTGTTTTCTGCAAGTCATTAGACTAAGTAGGTAGTTTCCCCCAATGCCCCAAATGCTACTAATACAATGACTTATCATCCTCACAAGTTCCCACTAGGAAGCTGCTTTTAGGGATAGGACAGGAATATACTAGCCGTCCAAAAGTGCATGTCTCAGATATCAGCATCTGCTAAATGTGTTAAAAACTCTGAGCTTGAGCAGGAGGGATGAGAACATGTCAGGTCCTCAAAATCCTCCTGAAAAGTGAATCTTCTCATCAGCAATACACCCAAGCTATTTCTCAAGTTTGCATTTCATGACGGCCTGACCGCATGTCATTAGAAAAGTTAGTGCTGGCAGGGAGGCCGTGTAGGAAAGCCCTGTGTCAGCTGTTTTCATGAGGATCTTACTGTACTTCCAAAGCACATGCCCCCGCAGCTCAACCGCTATTCTGAAAGCAAAGCTTCGGCTTTGATTCACACAAGTTGCTCGTGACACTTTTTCCATATTTGTTAGTGGTGAGACTGAGCTGCACTGCAATGCGGTGCACAGAAAAAGCCACTTTACTCTATGGAATCACTGTATACCATGTGCGATGGTATTTCCTGGTCGGCATGGTTACACCACATGTTGTGATGGTGATGTTGTGTGGTGTCCCATAAGAGGTAGTGTTACTCACTGCCTCTTGTCCATTTGCCTTCCTAGCCATTTACTGTCAGGAGTTCAACAGCAACACAAGTATTACATTCTTCCACAGCAGGCTAATGCTACTGCACAAACCTACAGTACTTGAATGGACTCTGAAAACTTGGCAGATGCTCACAACTCTGCGGTCAACATCCCTACTGTGTTTCAGTCGACCACTGCTAAAGGAAACTCAAACCTTTGGGAGTCTGGATCAACTACAAAACATGGTATGCTTCTTCTTCCAAGCTTAGAAATGTGCTCAGCTGTTTTCTTTTCACCTAAAGGTTAAGTAAGGTGAAATCAAGCTATACCGAAAATATTCTACCAACTTATTCTTTCAGTACAGCGAATAAAGTGACACTGAACAAACTGCCAAACATAAAACTGCCCAGTGCAAAAGCTCACTGCCAGACTCACTTGTTTACCCCTTTGAGTAAACCCTATTACAACAAACAATAAATCATGGTCAACAATATCCTGCATGAAAATAAACTCCATGAACCTAATAAATAATCTAATCAAGAGGCAACAACAACTGTCGTCTTACATGATGCATACAGCATCAATCTATGCCATTGTTATGCTGTCATCTAACACTAATTCTAGTTCTTTGGAATGCGGTCCTCTTTTTTCCTTTTCAATATTATTTGTCTGATACCTGGCACTTTTGGAAACAATCACCCATCTTTGTCTCTTAGCTCTCCATCCAAAGTTTGGATTCCCCTGTGCACAGATGGCGAGCTTGCGGATGTTAAGGGGTTTCCCTGACCTCAAGCCAGAATTTGAGCAAATTTCACACCCATTGCCAAATCTCTGCCACTGCATCGGACTCCTTCGGTTCACTTGGATTGTGCAGACATACTTTTCACTGCAAGCACTACCTGTATCTCCAGGAACTGACTATTTATAAGCATTTAGGAATGTGAGTTTCTTATTCTAATCTCTTGATGTACTGTCAAGTCAGCCCAGGTCCCTCCTGGCTAATAAATGGTGAACTTCTAATAGCAGTAGGCCTACATGCAGATCCTGCATAGAGGGCATCTAAGGACAGATTGCATTACTGTGTCAGACAGCTCTCTCAGTGGACAGCGGGAGCCTTTTTTATTGTTATTTCAGCAGCATCAAATATTCACAAGAGGGTCTAAGTTATTAGAACAAATTCCACCCCGTCTGCACAGAAGGGGGATGAGTGGCTGAGCTGTCTCATCACGACCAAGACCAGTGAAAAGCCTGAGGAGATTTTTTTCCGACTGGAGCCAAGCACACGTACTCAGTAAATCTGCTCCTTCCCAAGAGCAACCCCAGTCGATCAAATGCACACCACCCACACCACACACCACGTGCCAGAAAAGACACACACAAAAAAACTGAAACACATCCTTCAAATTAGGGAGTGAGCATTAGCATTCATGCTAGACAGCCTAAATCATGTTTGTTTGTTCAGACCAAACTGGCAGGAGTCAGTGGTTTCCGTAAAAACCAGTGAATAATAATAAAATGCTGCCAACACTAGCACTGACAGACATTAACCTCCTCAAAGACACTTTTACATAAGTATATTATTTATACAGCAGTAAATTACCCTACCTATTAAAAGCCTACACTTTTTTTCCCTCCAGCATTAAGAAAAATACATCTGAAAGAGCTAATATATTAATAGCTTTAGGGGAAAAAAAATACATTTGGAAAGGGACAGTAGATACTACTGTATGCCTCTCTTGGCCCTCAATTCACATTTTGCATCATCCTAAAACCCATCCTCATAACTGCTCTCAGTTAAGAGTAGTCTTTACACTACATGCTCCCCCACAAAGCACTCATGTTCTGTTGCAGAGCTGGCGCTACTTAGCCTGGAGGTATATGAGGGGGGAGGGGGGAGGGAGCACGCTGTGGCGAACCTGGCTGTGACAACCTGGCTGTGACAACCCATTTTAGTGCCGGGAGCTGAGCTGGGTCGATACAGTGTATACACAAACGCTGGGAGGTAAACCACAAAAAATGATCTACCGCACCCCTTGAGCTAACCACAAGTATTACCCCTGTGGTCAACTAGCACTAGCAGCAGACACAAGCCAGGCTGGAATCCAGGGGGGTGACACACAGTGACAGTGCCAAGAGCGCCAAAGACAGAAAGAGAGGGGGGGGGGGGGGGGAGTAAAAAGGTAAATGACTGGGGAAGTGAGAAAGGGGGTTAAACGAGAGAGAAAAAAAGAAAAGCTCCCCCCCTGCCTGGCATTCTTCTGCATCTCTGATGTAATTGTTTAATAGCTGAAGCAGTGACCCAACATTTTCCAGCCCTCTACGCCAGCAGCAACTTCTGCTCCTTTTAATGGCCTACTCTAAAAGGGACTTATGGATCCTTGTGAAAGACTGTGATAAAAGTCATACACACAGCCTCATGTAAATGATTGTCCTATAGCCTTGTTCAGCCTTGGTCTGATTGTTTTTTTTTTTTGTTTGTTAGTTTTTTCTTTAACTGCTCACTTCCCTCTTCACCTTGATTAAATGATAGGGCCTTTTAACACACCTCATAAAGAGTCTCAGCATGGCTTCCATTATATTCACTTTTTTTGGCAGTGATTTATGGATGCCTCGTTTGGTTGCAAAACATTCCCAAAAAGTATCGAGTCTGGGCTCCAGTCCCTTTTTCAAGCGGATCATGCAGGGCCGGGTCTGCATTGGATTCAGGCCATATCCATTGTGGGGTCAGTCTCTGTGTTGAACTTCATCTTGTGCAAAAGCAGTTGCAGACTCTGGGAAGTTAACTACTTCAATCTATTAAGGAACTATTTCACTAAATTCTATTCTAGTTCATCTAAATTCTTCACTTGGGGCAATGAACATTACATAATGGATAGCTATTCAGCTAATATACTGACAGACAATCTGTCAATCTGCCTGTCAATGCTCAACTGCTGTGCAAAATTGGAAAATGTTTTGGTTGGAGTATTATGTGTATACACAGTCTATTCCAGATGAATCAACGAATGCAACTCTCCTTTCAACTCCCGTCCTGGAGCAAATTAGCATCCTTATTTCTGTACTCAACTTAATGGGATCTGACTCAATCATCCTTGATATACTTTCAAATACACCCTTCACCAAACTCTAAAGAAGGCTGCATATTACACAAGAAAACTCATCAGGCCCAAAACTCCATTTGGGGCAAAAAAGTCTGTAGTAACAGAACCCATTTTTTGGTATGTCACTCTATCACTATATTCTCAAGCCAAGAGAGCAATATGATTAATGTAAATCACCCTCTGTTTACAAGACCCAATTATACAATCCTTACTACGTGAATGAAGAAAATGGAAGACAAAAAAATTCAAAGCTGTTTACCTTATGGAAGCTGCCATGGAAGATTCTCTTCACTTGATCATTATCAAATGTGGCCGTTTGGATCGCCCCACTTGTATCCTTGTTATAAAATGATATTGTTTGGCTGGAAGCTAGATGAAGAGAGTGAGTGAGAGCGAGAGTTCGAGAGGAAAGAGAGAAAGGAGAAACAGTTTTTTTTGTTGTTGTTGTTTTTCAGACAGCACTCCAAACAACTTATTAGGCACAGTGTCACGCAAAAGTCTTCGAAACTAGAAACAGATCCAACAGATTTCACCAGCAAGTAATTATGAGTGTGGCAAGCAGACAGAGATGTGTGAAACCTGCTTCTCCCCACAACACTACCCACATTCAAAGCTGTTTGTGAGCAGGACCTGGCCGAGTCGTGGATGGAGAATATGCATGCCCACGTTTAACTACCACCAAACAGCAGAGAATGCCTTGAGGGATTGGACCCATTCAAGAGTTCTTTCTGAAGAGTGTGCTCCCAAACAAGAAAGAGAGAGAAATCTCATAAAGCTCCAGCTGCTGGAGAGAGCTGCTGACTTTTTTTCTTTGTTTCTTTTCTACTGTCTTGCCATTCCCAGAAAATAGGGGGGAGTATGTGATGGCAGACTTACGATCAATTGTGACTCCAGTTTCAGGCTTGTCGTTCTTGTCCGACACTTGCCAGATATCGAAAGCCTCTTTGGGGGAGTCGGGAAGAAGTCGGAACATGAGGATGATTGTGTACCCTGGTGGGAGGCCATCAGGATGGATGTCTCTGTGAAGGAGAAGGAGTATAAATACCAGCTCACCAAGATACAGCACATAGCAGAGTAAAACTTTTAGTCGTGTATATAGCAGCATGGTATGCTATAAACATTACGGTCTGGTGTCTGAGTATTCACCTCGCAAAGTCCACTCTTATATAAAGCCTTGAGTAATGATTTCTGAGGATATCCGATATCCTGACCTGCCTTGTAAAAAGCCTTTCTGACTACAGAAGGAGAATCCAGGAAGGCTTTGAACCACACGGTAGTAAAGGGGTCCTCATTTGCAAAGGCAAGTAGAGCTAAACTCTAACTGTGCCCCGAGGCTAGCTATATACTTTTACAAATGTCATGACCTGTTAGCTTAGCCAGTCAATCTCGAATTATCAGAGTGTTGTAAATCCATTGACCTAGTTTAGGTGGCAGTGAGCTCTCACTGTCTGTCTAGGCAAGACGGATCATGTCAGCTCCACAAGGCAAGCCAAAATGAGAGTCAGCCTTTCCCGGGGAAGTCAGAGCGATCAATCCCAAGTCACTTCATGACATCATGCTCGAGCCATTCACATACATGCACACACTGTATACAATTAAATTGGGCTGCAAGGCGTAACAGTTTCCAAGAAAGACATTTCCTGCCGTTTCCACCATTGTGGTGCTCCAAGAGCAATCAGTCAATAAAGTCTCATGCAAAGTGAAGCAGACATCATTAATCATTAAGCACCAATAAGAGGTTAATTACTCCACAGAGCATTGTGAAGACATACATCTATCACAGCAAAATTGACTGCATGACTGCAGTGAAATACTTTGCTTGCTCCTATAACAGGATTAGCTCACTATCGGATTACATAAAACCTAGTGGAGTTCACTTTTGACAGCGATGTGATCGACAGTCTGGATTGGAAATCTTGACAAAATCTATGCTCTGTAGTTCACCTTTGAAAACCATTTTACTTGTGGAGCACAGTAATGGCCTGAAACCAATATGAAACTAGTCTGAATGCCACCTATTTCAACAGCAAAAGAGAAAAGCCAATCTATTTTTTTCCACACTTATCTGTGCTAGTTGATGTGATCAAGTGTCAGACAGTACATCCCTTTTTACATTTAAACCAAAATTGAACAGTTAAAGGAGAATGTTGGAGTGCAAAGGACCACAAGTATATTATATAGTATACATTCGAGCTATAGTAGTAAGCAGCTATCTATTCCGTTTCAATGACTTGTTTGTTTGTTTTAAATGTTCTTTCAATGGTTTAAAACAGCAATTTGGCCACTAACACCTAGCTTGATGCACCCAAAAGCTACAACTAGCAAATGGTCTTCTTAAGCCAGCATAAATGTATCAATAGCCCCGTTTACATGGACACTTCTAATCTGATTATTTAACCCAATATTCCATTTTAGATTGCATTTATGAATGCATCTCCTTGGATACTGTTCTATAGAATGCACATGGAATCTTTCTAATCAGATTAGAAGTGTCCATGTAAACTCGCCTAATGTTTATGTTGATGATGTTGCAATATACCTGTGGTCCTAATCACACAGGCATTCTCCTTTAAACTGACCAAGGCGTTCTATTTCAGCACAGAGGTTCATCTATGTAGATGACTGTGTTGCATTAACAGGGGGAAGCACAATCCCATACATTAAATTCTGGAAGCTGAAGACTTACGAAGTTGGCTGAGTCAGGTAAGCATCCTTGTGGAGTCTGTATGCAGTGTAGCTGTTGAAGGAGCCTGTCTCCATAGAGATGCCATTGATGCCACCATATGTCTTGTCAGTAATGTTAAATGCCTCTAGCATTCTGAAGCCTGAGAGTAAACAAATCAGTTCATGAGGAAAAGACTCAAGACCATATTAGCTCTCATTTCTATTATGCAATTTTGTGTGTGGACAAAATAAAATATGATCAAGGGGTGTACCTGGTGAGGTGAACCCGTTCAGGAAGATCAAAGGACAAGCTGTAAGAAGAAGATTACATGACATCAGCTTGGTTGAGTTGGATAGTAAACATGGACATGAAAACATAAAACAGGAGAAAAAAATCTTACAAGATGTGGCTGTTTCGCAAATGAAGGTCACAAGATTGTCCTGGATTGTTGCAAAAGCATCAAAGTCATCCACAACAAAGACATGCCTTTCACTTGGCTTGCTGCCAATATTCTGAAGTTCCACAAAGTCTACATCTGCAACTCCGATGACAAACACACTGTACCCTGGTGGGAGAGAAGACAACATGGTGACACAGTGCACAGAGGCAACTTGAGGTCACTCCTTGCACGTCAACACCAACTTCTCAGAAAAGTCATTTCATTTTGATACTGAAAGGCATTATATGTCTCTCAGACAACTACTGGACAGCTAATCTGTGTTGAACACACTTGATCTTTGTTTATCTTACCCGAATGTTGGAGTTTGGCTGCATTCTTTGTTACTTCATCCTGAGAGCGCCCATCTGTAACTGCTACTACAACTTTGGGAACATTTCTTCTCATTCCACTATCGGAAGTGAAGACTTTCTCATGCACATGTTTCAGAGCAACTCCTGCAAAACAAGCAAACACACAAATTCCTCTGGTTTCAATAAGGTCATTTCAGAGAGTTCATCCAACAAACTTCTGCTCAAGTCCACTCTTTTTTTTGTTTTGTTTTGTTTTGTTTTGGGGTTTTTTTCCCAGAGGGTGGAAAATAATTGACTTGGATTAGAGAATGTTTGGATGACAGTGAAGGTTACCTGTTTTAGTGTTTCCTCCCTTGTATTTAATGAGCTGCAGTGCAGACAAAGCCATGCCCTTGTCGTTGTAGGTGTTCAACCTGAACTCATTCTGGGCATCGTCACTGTACTGCACAACTGACACCTGTTACCATGAAAACATTGGAAGATGTTTAGAGAATCTGATCTCTTGGTCAATACCAAGCTGTCTTCTTTTCAGTTGAGTCACACACCTGCATTCCTGATGGGCCAATAACATCAAAAGCTCCAATCATGCTGAAGACAAACTTCACTACTTTGTGGAAGTTCTCCTCTCCAATACTCCAAGAGCCATCAACAAGGAAGACCACATCAGCTTTGGCACCTTTGCAAACTGTGGCAGAAAAACAAAAATCAACTGTGGCATGCTCTGGCATAATTTTCTTCTCGAAGCAAGCATGAGGACCAACACAAAGTTTGATTTGAATTAGTCAGCTTCTTGACAAACAACAAGAAGGTCATTTGGAATCTCACAAACAAACTCAATGAGACTGAACTGCCATGCTGAACCTATGCAGACCAATTACTGGTTTAATTGTATCACATTTTCTATAAAAATTCAGTCACATTTGGTGACCAGAAGGTTTGAAAATGAAGTGGCTTTAATGACTTTGATTTTCTTTCCTCTGGATCACTTGAGTTGGCTAAAATGCAAGATAATGTCTACCTCATGTGTGCGGCACAGCAAGTGATCCCTCTGATATCCTCTCAACACTTACATTTTAGCACACGACCATATGTAATAGTTTTTAGCCTGACTCATTACAATGCGTGGTTTGAGTTTTGCTCAAACAAAAGCATGCACTGTGAGCCAAAAATCTACATGTACTCTAGTGGTAGCAAAATGATTTGCTGAGCAAGTTTAGCCACCAGCCACAGGGACTTAGTAGGTCTTGTGATTGGTCTAACACCACAGATGTCAGACCAATCACAGTGTTCTATGTGTTCAGAGAATTGTTGGGCGCTTAGCCAAGAACAGCAGCTGTTTGAATTGTCATTGCCATCTTGTTCGTTCCTCTTATTGGCTTGTAGCACTATCCTATTGATTGCAGAGGCAGTTTGAAAGACAATTGCTGATTCCGCCCAGGATTGAGTTTGGTCAATTGGTAGTGGCCACACTGTTTTAGTATGGCTTGTTAGGCTAAGAAGGAGCTAAATATGAAATAAATGGTGAAAAGGCTAATGCCAAGTTTGCAACACTCTGCTGGTGTTCAGATCAGTTCAGTTACTCATGAAGGCTAGTCAGGTTTCCTGAACAATATGATGAATAATCCACAAAATGGATAAAACAGTTTACCTGCCCAGCCAGGTGGAATCGTGGGTGGAGGGGGAGGAGTAGGTGGCAATGTTGGAACAGGTGTTGGCTTAACCACTGTAACACAGACAGACAAACAAACAAATAATAGTACAGGTGAAAAAGGTTCTGGCTCTACAAACTATTGATTGTAGCATATTGTGAGAAGGCAAGATGAGCCACTCACATGTGCGCTCTTTCACGCTAACTCCAGGGCCCTCCAGGTTGGGTGTTTGGACAAACACAGTAGCACTGTACAGAGACTCGGGAGACAAGCCCTCAAAGCAGTACTGACTCTGAGCTGCAGTGATGGTAATCTCCTGCTGACCCTTGGCTCCAGCTGAGAAAACAACACAAGGCATGTTACATTTTTGCTTGATTTGACAATGCTAATAGGAAGCCTCTAGCCATCTAATGTATCACATTACGCTGGCAAAGTAGGCTGTACCAAACATGCAAAGAGACAAACTTTATCTTAGTTAACATATCAAGTTATTCATGAAGACACAATTATCTATTGATAGGCCTACAAGCCAATTTATGTTT
>JAODXP020000025.1:1601975-1619475 GCA_027497455.2 Sardinella longiceps
AACAGACATATGACCCATATCTGTGATCCAGATGTTGGCTGATATTGCGACCACTAATATTTTAGCAATAGGTCTAGCAGACAAAAAAGGAATGTTTTAATGTAGTAGTTTTAAGTATGTTTTAACGTAGTAGTTTTAAGTATGTTTTAATGTAGTATTTTTTTAACAGCTTAGATTGTTAGGCTACATGCTAACAGGAGATTGAATTTGAAAGATGTGTGCTTTCACTTTTACAGCTTACAATCATAATTAACTCCCCAGCCAAGCATATTGTTATATAGTCAATAAACCTTATGCCAACACTAACCTAAGCCACTTGGCTAATTTTCATGACCAACTGTGTCATTACCAAACTAGACAGTACTGCTAGCATGCTAAGGATCCACAGTGTTCTCTCTTGAGGACATGATTAAGTTGCAGCTGCATTTCCTCTATACCCAAAAAGCTCTTAAATTGGTAAACTGTCACTGCCTGTAGTGTAATCACTACCACGTTCTCAGCACTTAAAGATGGTGCTTCCTGTTTTTAAGAGTTGCAACTCAAATTTATGTGCAAATATGGAACAGATGGTTTCAAAGCCTGGCGCTAATTACAAAGTTCTAATCCCCTTGGTTAATTAAAAACTTGGTGGTCGGATGCATTCAAAATGTTACACATCCGTCTGTGAGGTATAAACACAAACTCAGCTAAACACAAACAAAGCTTTAAAGCTTTAAAGCTTAGACGCGGAAGGGGCAACTGATACAATGGCATTCCAATTAACTGAGATGTAGCCGGATTAAGTGAGGTGGTTTGCAGTCCTACATGACATAAACCACAACAGTCATAAAACTGTTGCTTATAAAGTTATTTCTTGTAGGGATACTTATACTTAAAGTCATTCATTGCGTTTGCCACATATTTTAAAGTAAAAGTGTCTTTCAGCCTTACGATCAAGAGGGTTGAGTTTAATCCTGTAAGATGTCGCAGCACGGTGTGGCGACCATTTGATGCAGAATTTGTCATAACCAACGTTGTAGGTCTCCAGATTAGTAACGTTCAAGTACACTGCAAACAAAAACAAAACAACAAAAAAAGCATAAGTACACAAGTATATTCTGCCAAATCCAGAGCCAAAGGTATCCATGCTGAAAGATACAGAAGCACTTACATGTTGTTCCTTGACCCATAAGTGCACCACTCATGCCAGCATCGTACTGAGCAAAGACCTTGACATCATAGGTGGTGCCAGGGAGCAGGTTACGTAGGACGTAGGAGGTGACGTCACCAACAAACACCTCGAGTGGCTGATCATTAGCTGAATCTGCAAAAAAAAAAATCCTTGAACTCAACACACAACTTTCTTGTTCCTCTGCATCTCACTATTTAGCAGTAGAAAATAAAGGAAATGTGAAATGGAAAGTAGTGTGTATAAATCCCAGGGAAATGAACGTTGAATGTCTCACCAGCTGGCTGGTAGACTAGTTTGTAACCCAGGGCAGGAGCAGACACAGGGTCCCATGCCACACGGAATCGGGTGTACCACTCATCGGAAACGCGGAGGTTGCGGGGTTCCAGGAGCCCAACTGTGAAAGGGGACAAGAAACAGGACAAAAAAGCAACAACACTGGATTAGTCATGCTGCATAGCCAAGAAAGGCAAACACAAAACACACACACACACACACACACACACACACACACACACACACACACACACACACACACACACACACACAAATGAGTCTACCATATCTTGTTTCTAGAAACGGACCCAAGAACCCTGGGAAAGGTTGCCTCACTGTGGGCCCAAGAGTGGCTTCCTCTCCTCTCCTGCTCCATGTTTACAGGACGATTATGAATAATATGGCTGTTTAGATTGGGCTCTATTTTTCTCTTGGTCATGCTTAGGTAGCTGGGTTGGTTGCGGGCAGCTGCACTGCAGCATGAGGTTTTTCCACCCGCTTTTGCCCCAATCCCTGCTCTTGTTCTCAGAGTGTCATGAAGCCTGCCTGGCACAGGACCGGCTCAGCTCAAAGCAAGCCAAGATATAAGGTTTCTATTGTTTGTGTAACTCCCTGTAATGTGGGCCAGTAACTGAGGCATACTAGTTCCACTACTGTGGAGTCAGCGTGCCACTTTAAAACCTCTGTTGCCAAGGACCTCTTTTTATACAACAGGAGATCACAATTCTACAGAGTTAATCCTCTTATGTCTTTATAAAAGAATGTAATGTCCATAAGCCATACAATTGAAGCAAAGGTTTAGCCAAACTTTAAAGGTTAGCCAAACTTTACCTGTGCGTCCAGTCCCAACAAGGGAGCCGCCAGCTCCATCTGCATAAATGGCCTCCACAGTGATGTTGTAAGGGGTGTCAGGGAGGAGGTTTTGCAGCATGGCATTGTTTCTGTTACCAGGAACAACAGTCTATGAAAAGAAAAAGGACAGGCATTACTTTGGTAACTACCACATATTCCTGAGCAGGACATTGTGTCAAATGTATGCCCTGAAGGGTTTTTCCAGTGGAGGAGAGCAATCAACACAGAGGCAACTGTTATGGAACGTTCTCTGTCTAATTAGCGATGGAGGAACATTTGGACAAATGGCTTTTTATTTCCGTGGATGACCCCAGTGCTGCTCTCTCTCCAATTTTATCCATTTACGGTGATTCGTTAGCTTTCCCAGGAATAACACTGATGGACCCAAATTAGAATTGCAGAATAACACCAAGATATATGCAGCGTAATTTCTTCATAATGACGAAATAATGAAGAAATATTAAATCTCATTTTTTGTGTATGTTATTGTAATTCAAATGATACTCACAAACTCAGTAATAGGGTCTCCTGTGAGAGGTGCGTAGGCGATCTTGTACTGCATGACTGGCCCTTCTGCGTGATCCCAGCCGATGCTCAGTGTGCTGGTGGTTGCATCAAACACTCGGAGATTCCTGGGCCCAGCGCGCGGCACTGCAAATGACACAGTTTAAACATATGGACATCATCATTATGACATATGAGCAGCAGATCTACAGTATATCCATCGTGATGATCTATATATGTGTATTACACATGTATAACATGTCTATAACATATTTTAATGATGATGGAAGATACAACTTAAACACAGAAGCCCATATATCTCTGGCATATTTACAACAGTGATAAAGCATCACTTGATTGGTGTCTTTATATGAACCGAGTGTGGCATCATTGAAACCTCCTTCCTGTTTGCAGTTCATCAGGTCTGTTTTGAGATGGCTTGTATGAGAACCAGCCAGGAGTAATTATGAGCTTGTGTTGGGCCTGGTGTGCGTGCGTGTGTGTGTGCGTGAGCTGTATACATTGAATCAACTGCTTGCAACACAACTTTACATTAACAGCAAGTGAACCCACATGTTTTGCCATTGTCCTGGGCAGAAGGTCCATCTCCATCAGCATAGACAGGCACAACTGTCACTGAATACAGGGTGTCTGGAACAAGCTGATCCAGGAAGGCATTTTGGGTGCTCCCGGGAACCAGGACCTGAGTAGATAAAATGATGATCACAAACTCAGATGTCAACTTAGAGGTCTAGAACTCCAGCCTCTCTGCTGCTAACACTCAGCCGTTACCAATCTGGCATCACTAATGTATATAATGATCTCACTGTTAATCCCCTGTTTATGTGATCTGAGTGAGATAACATTTCCAAATAGACATGTCATACAAACAAAGCTCTCAGAGGTTAAATGCTAAATAAACAGTATAATTTTGTGAGAGTAACTGCTTTGGAAGTTTGCAAATTGCTGTCAACTCTGGATTACGTGGGGAAGAGCAGAACAGAGCGAAGGACTGGATTGAACATGCCCATGCCTCTGCTGATTTTTATGAGGGCGATGGGCTTTATTCCCCCATGTGTCAACACAGACCCTACCACTGGACTATTGCCGCTATAGCAAGCACTACAGCCTGGCCCAGGAATGCCTGGGTGATGCAGGTGCTCTCATTGTCTTTGGCTTTCCCCAGCCTCAGGATAATCTCAGCCTGTGTGTGTGTGGGGAAGATAAAAGGGCCACAGTTTTGACAGAGCAGCTGGTGTGAACAGGAGAGTGCTCACATGTGTGAACCAACTGGAGACATGCAGTCACTCACTCACACGCTCACTCACTCATCTGCCCCCATAGACAGACATGCTACAAATAGATGGCTGGGCTGGCAAAGCATTTGGAAAAAGTAAGAGAGACCGGGGAGAGAGGAGGGAGGTCCCCTGCCATGAAAATCCTTTCTTTTTTCTTTTCTTTTTTTTATCCCCCTCTTTTTATCTAAGCCTTACAGCTGCACTAAAGAGAAATCTAATTATTAAAACAGCCTCATTATCCTTCCCCGTCTCACACACCAAAAACTTCAAACATGTTTTCATAGATGACATTCGCAGATGGTGAATGTGTGTATTTTCCAAACTTCTGCAATACTGTAAAAATGCTGGTTGTATGGTAATTAGTTCTATCTTTTATCATGAGATCCAAGGCATGCGCATTCATGCAGAGAGCTGGCTCAAAAAAGCCAAAGGAACAAGATTTCTGCATAACTGAAAATCAACCTCATTGTTATTGAAAGTCGGCAAGTCTAATAAACTACTATTGTTTCAGTGCGTTAGAGAAGGGGGGGTACGTCCGCGGCCAAGTTAACTCTATAACAAAATGAGACACTAGCCTTCTTGTTTTCTCCAAAAGGGAAGAAAACTAGCTGTGAATAGATTGCATTTCCACTGGCTTTTCTCCACCACTTCATTTCAACCACAAGCCTGTCCAGGACAAGGCCTGAGAGTGGCCATGAGAAGCCAGCCCCTGAGGTGCTCTTTCTAGACTGTGAAAGAGAATATTCCACCAAAACAACCCTTCTCCTCTCCAGCTGCACAATTAAGTGGCAATTCGTTTGAATGGTCAGACCTTTTTTTTTTCAACAACAAATACTTACAAACTCAGATGGCCTGATTCCATTGACGGGCTGGTAGACGACGCGGTACTGCTGCACCCGCCCTGAGGCTGGCTCCCATCTCACGTTCAGACTGTTCGGGGTGGGGTTGTAGACCTTCATATTCCTGGGAGCAGTGCGTGGCACTGTGTGGGGAGGAGGGGTAGGGAGGGAGGGAGCAAGAGAGAGGGAGAGTGAGAATATTCATCTCAGCCAAAACCTCTGTTGGGAGGAAGACAAGAGTCGTGTGACGGAAAAACCTTCACTGTGGGAAACCTATAGAAAATAAACGTCAAGATCCGATAGCGTTACTCAATTTCAAGCGAGAGGAAATTCCATGAAGTTAGGAGACAAATGCTGAGCTAAGCAGGCACCAAAGAGTGGAGGCTTTTTTATGGTACACATGCTGAGAACATGGAGAGAATGGGGAGCACAATTTTGGGTTTCTGCTAAAACTGCTCTCTCTAAAACTGAAGCAGATGTCAGTAAAGTGCATTTAGTGCTTTACTGCACAATGGCTGTCTCCTCAGTTATGGATCGCATTAGGGCATTAACAAAATGTATTGTAACGCCAATTTTCTGTTTTAGAAGCACCGTTTCATCTACATACAATCTACACAGCACAGATGTACAGTTCTTGAGATAGCAAAGCCGCCATATGCATTGAAGATTTTGTGTGACCAAAAAGAACTCACGACCACAAACACTGTGACTAGTAAGAACTCTTCCACATCTAATATAACCAGACATAATTATGAAGTCAGGCTTAAATTGGAGATCTGGTAGTCATTTAATACTCTTAACACTATGTATCAATCTTCCCATGCAAACTACCTAACAAAGTGTTGCAGACTAGGAAAGATTCATTAGACATTCATTAGGGGCAGTAATTCCAACATGCTCCAGTGCAATCAGAGCTTTCCAATTAGGTTCCCTGGAGAAGATTCTGCTGAATTAGCAGTGAGCACTGACGTTTAGAACATGACTTAACCACAAAGTCCCCCCCCCCTTAACAACCCACCAGCCATGCTCAACCAGTTTCCATGGCAGAAAATCACATCTCATTATTTTCATTTGCAGTTTTTTTTTTTGCCCTATATGAGTAGGATGTTCTTGACATCTTAACTTTGGTGTGAGACAGGTATATGACAACATGTCTTAAAAATTAATCCAAAGATACACAACCAGTTAATAATTGATTGACTTACATGTCTTTCCCTTTTCTGACATGCGCAGCCCTTCACCCTCAGGATAGACGGGAGCTACAGTTACAGTGTAGACGGTGTCAGACAGCAGATTCCTCAAGACGGTTGTGGTGGTGCCTCCAGATACTTGCTCCTGTTCAAAGAACAAATCAAATGTTTTCAAATGTTGAAACAGTTCAATAGCTAAACACTGTGCAAGGACTAAACTTGGCCTGACTGATTTCAAATATGATGATCAGAAACTTTTGAAAGTTAGCTTAGACCGTCTTCAATATTCTATGTACTGCAGGTCTGGAGAATGTGTCAGTCAGTGTGGCTGCGAAGTCGGTGCAGCTGCACCATCTCCTGTGAACCAAGATACTTGATTCCAGCAACTGTACAGTACTTAAAGGAGAAAGTCGGCGTGAATCAACACCTAGTCCTACTGTTTTGTAGTGCCAAGCGGTATTGTTAGCCACCTCAATCACTGGATTTCATGCAAGGCAGACTGAGATAGCGAAACGGTAGCTAACATTAACAGAATGGGGCATTTCAAAACGAAAGCAAATCGATTAGGTGGCTTTCAGTAGCGCTTAGCAGTATAAAACAGCAGGGCTAGGTGTTGATTCACGCCGGATTATACCTTTAATTCCACTGCCTTCATGTTCTCTGAGAGGTCTAGACCTCAGTAGCACTGACTGGGCATATCAGGCATGTTTGCACACAGCTGGAATGAGAGCCTACAGCCATGCTGCACATGATGTCACAGGGGTCATTGACCTCTATACTAAACAGCCTGATTGTCATGCCACAACCAAGACTCACCATATCTTCAGCTCCGCCAGTTTCAGGCACGTAGAAGAGTCTGTACTGCCTGACATTGCCCTCAGCTGGCTCCCAGCGCACCTTCAGGGAGCTGGTGGTTGGGTCTGTGACCTGCAGGTTCTTTACCCCACCCAAAGGCTCTGAGAGTGCAGAGAGGTCAGGAGAGAGAGGGAAAGAGAGGAAGAGAGAGAGGAAGCATATTTTAAGGCAAAGATTTGCAAACTAACACGTGAAAACAGATTACAAAAATAGAAGTTTAATAATAATAAAAGATTGTAAAAACTTAAAGCATGAGAACTCACTTGTCTTTCCATTCTCTGAGGAGGGTTTTCCCTCCATATCTGCATAAACTGGCACCACAGTGACTGTGTATTCAGTGTCAGGCTGCAGGTTCCTCAGCATTGTGTTCGTCGACACTCCTGATACCTGTGCCTGAGAGAAAAACAGCAGGGGCAAGTTGGTGACTGATACGCTTATGCACTGAAGCACTTTGATAAACTACATGCATTGCCCTAGGGTTTATCTGGCAAACCATCCCACTGACAAATGGGAAGTTTGATTACAACCGAGAGCATGCATTTACCACAATGACTATCACTCATAGAGCGCCAACTAGGTCATTACAATGAGGCCACTTGAACCTCTTGACTGTTTGCAGAGCTTTTCACAAGCTAGGTTCTAGAGTATTTACCACGCTCTCGGGTCCTCCAGCAGCAGGAGCGTAGATGACATTGTACTGACGCACGTCTCCATCAGCTGGGTCCCATCTCACCCTCAGGGAGTTCACAGTGGGGTCAGTCACCTTCAGGTTCTTCACACCACCAAGAGGCTCTAGAACAAATATGGAGAACATGCATCGTAAGAGAAATGTACGAAACACGGTTGAAGTGCAGATAATAGTCACGAGGAAGGCAACGAAAATCACATATTTTACACGTATTTCACGTTCATGTAACATGGAAAATGGACATTGCACATTAATCTTCATAAATGTGAATGGTCCATTTCCATAAATGAGTTACCCCAAATTCCTATTTGACATTTGTTGTCCAACACCCAAACTTACTTGTCTTTCCATTTTCAGACTGCCGTTTGCCCTCCACCTGCTCGTAAACTGGAACCACAGACACCTTGTAGACAGTGTTAGCCTCAAGGCCTCGCAGGACAAGGCTGGTTGTGCCACCTGAAACTTGATCCTGTTGACAACAGGTCATCAAAATTACAATGAGACAAAGGAACACATCATGACATCAAAAAGTCAGTCTAGGCAAACCACTTCTACTAAAACAAGATCAATCTGACTGTCATTTGCCATGACCTCCATAGCTGTTTCCACATCAAGACAAATCAAGAGTAACCAAAGACACTGACAATATATTTTTTCAATTACCACAGTTCAAATTGGAAATGGCGACAGCCATTTGTCTGAATCAATGTTCCGAAAAACCACATTGATCAATCTCCAGATTTTGAAAGCAGATTTCAACAAATCATCACTACTAGGTCATTCTAGTTAGCGCATGGGGGAGAATGGAGTGACGTACCATCTTCTCATCAGTTCCTGGAACAGGGACGTAAAAGACCTTGTACTGGCGCACATTTCCTTCAGCCGGCTCCCATCGGGCAGTTAGCGTGCTAATGGTGGGGTCCACCACCTGCAGATTCCTCACCCCACCCAAAGGCTCTATGGAGGAAACAGAACAAGGTACTTCACATCTGCACTACTCAAAGCTCAACTCAGCTCAAACAAGCCATTTAAAATATTTTGTTTTTACCAAGTATAGACACTTACTGGAAGTGTTTTATACAGACATACTGTACATGCAAACTTGGAATACTTAAAATACATACATAGATATATACATAAAATAGTGATGGTTGCAGCTGATAAAGCAGACGCATTCTTGCATCTAATCACTGAAACTTTCAGCCTTTATAATTAATGTAATTAATAAACATAGTAATTACTACACATGGGTTAAAGTTGAATGCTTAACCCTCTATATCCTGGCATGTGTAAACTGTTAGACAGACTCACTGGTCTTTTCACTCTCAGACTGTGGGAGACCCTCCATCTCAGGGTAGACTGGAGTGACTGTGACTGTGTAGAGAGTGTCAGCATTGAGGTTCTTCAAAACTGTATAGGTCACACCTCCCGAAACGGTCTCCTGGTGACACCAAAATACAGAGTGTGGATTAGAACTCAAAGCATAACACAAACACAATACACACAAGACACATCACACAAATATGAGTGACTTATGAATTACATCATGCCCAGTCATGCATGGAAATGCTGTGTGGAAACGTTTGAGTTGCTTGAGTTTGATGACAACTGCACGTGTGGTGCAACGTGCTTCAAAAACAAAAAAAAAGTTTGAAGAATGGACAGCAATGTCAGAGCAACCATAAGTCTTGCCCCAGTGACAACCTTCCCCTCTCACCGTCATCTCCTGACCGCCACCGGCAGGTACGTAGACCACCTTGTACTCGCGCACATTGCCTTCGGCTGGGTCCCAGCGCACGTTAAGAGTAGTGATGGTCGGGTCTGTCACTTGGAGATTTTTTACAACACCCAAAGGCTCTGGGAAGGCAAAAAAAAAAAAAACAATTAGGCAAAGAAATATTTAGGGAAAGTGTTTTGAAGGGGTTATGGCCTTACGGAGACAAAATGTAAATCTTGCAACCTATACTCACTTGTCTTGCCGTTTTCTCCCAGTTCGGGACCGTCGCCCTCGGCGTAGACCGGCACAACCTTGACTATGTACTCAGTGTTAGGCTCGAGGTTCTTCAGAAGCAGGGTGGTGGTGCTCTCAGAGACTTGTTCCTGTTGCAAAGAATGGGAGACTTGTAACCAAGAGGACGTGAACCTGTCCCAACAGCCTATCAGCAGCTGGAGAACATCTCCTGCTGTGCGACCTGAAGTAGGACACGTGCCATAACAACAATTTATTTCTGCTGAAATGGGAAATGCTGACCAAGGGTGAGGTTAAGCGTGAGCATTTAGTGTATATGGACAAAGAACTAACAGGGCCAGTGGAATATTAAACAATTCTTTAAAAAAAAAGAGGATTTCTTCCAGAGCAATTTTTCCATACTGCAAGCCAAACTTTTTTTTTTTTTCCCCCTCATCAGATTGAATCAAATTCAAAATTACAGTGCTGTTCACACTCTGTCTGTTCCCAGCCAGGCTGAACATTGGCGTGCCGATTCTGCCTCAATGCAGATTCACTCAGCACGTCTAGCGGGCCTCAAGACAAGCTCTACCTCCCACGGTCTCTGTGGAGCAACTGCTGTCCAAACAGATGGTGCTTCACTGCTAGTCTCCCTCTCGGAGCTGTCATTCACTGAGACTTGCGGCCAGACATGGATTGAGTTACATGCTTTCTGATGGAAAGAGGGATTTTGCTCTTTATGAATTGAAGAATAGGTCTCCGTCTGTGCCGCTGACTTTATCTACGCCTCTTTGGAAACCAACCGCAGCCACAGCATTTGAACTGACGTTCAACTAGGTCATGAGAAAAATGCTGGAAGCGGCATTGAACACGTTCTGTGACCTTCAGAGTGTGCTGCTCAGGAGCCTCACCCGTTGTGACCTACATTGGGAGTCTTAAAGAGCCAGCCAGTCAGACATTCCTACCATCATCTCAGGTCCCCCGGCAAGAGGAGAGTAGAGAACTTTGTAGCCCTGGACGTTCCCGTCGGCCGCCTCCCACACTGCGTTCAGTGTGGTGAAGGTTGGATCGATGACCCGCAAGTTTCTCACTCCGCCCAAGGGCACTGGGAAAAATAGGGGAAAAGAGGGGAAGGAAACAGTAACTAGTCGAGCTTAAGATTCACTGAGGAGCTCTTGTTCTTGGCGTTTGCTGTGCAGCTCACTATGGCAACAGAACATAAACTCTCTGCTCCTAAGTATGAGATACATTGTGTGTTTATATTAGAATGCAGACGGATAATATTTTACCATGTACACTTCAAGCCTGAACTGTTTCCACTCGACCCATGTGGGAGATCACTTATAGGCCAAGTATAATCAACATGGTTCACATGACAGACTTATTGGCTAAATGAAACGGGCTTCTCTGCATCTGGGGGCTCTTTTCATGGGAAACCCATGTGAATTCACTGGCTCTGTCGAGTGTAGTATTGGATTCTTTATGTTAGGCGGTTGAAAGGCTTGATGGAATCAACTCACATGTTTTTCCATTCTCAGACTGGCGTCTGCCCTCAGTAGCAGGGTAGACCGGCACCACTGACACGGTGTAAAGGGTGTTTGGCTGAAGGTTCCTTAGGACAATGGAGGTTTGGGTAGCTGGGACTTGTTCCTGTTTTTTTTTTTTTAAAAGATACAGCATATTATAGCCCTGTGTATTTATTTTCAGCTGTTTATTACAGATTATGAAAAGGATTTTTAATTTGATTGGTTGAAGTATAAGTTCTCTTGTAAGTGTGTCTTATGAATCTGCTGTCCTCGTACCATCTCCTCAGGTCCTCCGGCAGTGGGGACGAAGAAGATCTTGTACTGGCGTACGGCTCCGTCAGCTGGATCCCACTTTACGTTCAGTGACGTCATGGTGGGGTCGGTCACCCGCAGGCCCTTCACACCACCCAAGGGCCCTTGTGAAGGAGAAGCACATTATTTTCATTTTACTGCTTTGGCTTCCAGTCCCAAAATCTGACATCACAGTCCCGCTGCGCGAGCCAACGAATTGCATCACATGGTATACTTGAGAGCGCTTCAGATCACAGTACGACTATTTGAGGATGTTTGTGCCATGTTGCCATTTCAGCCATCATGCTCCAAATCCATCACATCTACTGGGACAAGCCAAGCTGTTACTCATCCCAGCCCTGCGGGCTACATTATTTTTGGGAGCATTCTCCAAATGTTCAAATGCGACCATAAAAAAAATCTGCGCTCCTCTTTTCTGTTCTACTGTTTGCACATCCCAAGGAACAACGTTCTTGGCTGGGAAAAGCCACTCACTTGTTTTGCCGTTCTCAGACATGCGTTTGCCGTCTCCTTCAGCGTACACAGGGACCAGAGTGACTGTGTAGACGGTGTCAGGCTGAAGGCCCCGCAGGACGGTGCTGGTGGCAGTGGCAGCTACTTGCTCCTGTTAGAAAAAAAAAAAGTGCAGAAATCTTTCAGGCTCTCTTCAACCCTCTGTTTTACTCACTGACAACTGGGGTGAGACACTGTGAGGAGGTGGAGAAGAGCCACAAATTAACAGCCTGCCAGCAGAACTGATGATCTGTTAAGGATGACGTATCTCACAATCAAACCCAATATGCTTCACTACAACACAAGTTGGCCTGAGCAATTTGCGGAGGCTATGAAGAATACTGGTGCAAGCCAGATGGAGGAAAAGGGGTCAAGAAAGAAGCTTCTCAAGCTACAGCTAGCCAGACACACCAGCATATTGTGTAAAGCAGGGATGCCTAGTACTCTCTCTGAGTGCTCCAATCATTCCGGTTTGTCAAAGTAAATCAGCTAAATCAGATTACTCAAACTAAGAGACCCAGAGCCAGACATCTTCTATTGGTGTCAGGAGGACACTGGGCAGCCCTGCTGGTGTCGAGTGAGACACTGAGGAGGGGTCGGCTGACGGGCCTACCATGCCTACCATGCTCTCTGCCCCGCCTGCGGCTGGCACGTAGACCACCTTGTACTCGCGCACTTTGCCCTCGGCTGGCTCCCAGCGCACGTTCAGGGTGGTCATGGTGGGGTTGATCACCTGCAGGTTTCTCACGCCACCCAAGGGTCCTAGAGGACAGGATTTCAAAGTGATGACATGGTTTAGATTTAGGATTGGAATTAAAGGAGAAAGCCGACGTGAATCAACACGTAGTCCTACTGTTTAGTAGTGCCAAGCGCTATTGTTAGCCACCTCAATCACTGGATTTCATGCAAGGCAGACTGGGATAGCGGAACGGCAGCTAACGTTAACAGAATGGGGCATTTCAAAACGAAAGCAAATCAATTAGGTTTCGTTTTTGACATGCCTCATTCAGTTAGTGTTAGCTGCCGTTTTGCAAACTCGGTCTACGATGCACAAAATTTTATCATGAGGTGGCTTTCAGTAGCGCTTAGCAGTATAAAACAGCAGGGCTAGGTGTTGATTCACGCCGGATTATACCTTTAATGGGGAACAAAAGCCACAGTCAGAACATATGTTACTATATGTTTACCACCACTGCATGTTATAACAACTGTTGTCAGAACACTGGAAAGTTCTGCCAAATATTGTTTGCATTTAAAGGGGTTATGCTGGATGCTTCTCAATGTGACATTCATCCAAGATTCCTGCTGGCCATTTCTTTTGTCTCAGTGATGAAAGTTTAATATCTAGCAATGCTACAAATCAGGAGTCTAGCATTGAGATGACATACTTGTAGTTCCCTGGCCAGAGAGGTCTCTGCTCTCCCCACTGCGATAAACTGCGGCCACGGTGATGTTGTATGGGGTGTTGGGAGTAAGCTTCTGGAGAACAGCCTGGTTCTTCTTCCCTGGAACCTGAGCCTGTTTGAAAGAGACATATCAACACACAAGTCTTTTTTCTTTCTTTTTTTTTTTTTTTTACTTTTTGGTCACTCTCACCAGAGGTCAGCGCTCGTCATTATCATACAAATGGAATCCAAACATACCCAGTGCAAACACAAAGCTTGTATATCAATTCAGACGTTTATTAATTTTGACGTGATGTGGTCGGTGTTTGTCACAGAGGTCTTATAAATCTGCAACTGAATGAATAACCTCATCCTAAATTCCTACCAATGGGATGCAGGCCCATTTTCCCTTTGCTCATAAAGGAACAACATGAAGGCTCCCCAGTGGTCCATTCTAGACCCTGCAGCCTTTATTGAGTAAACATTTCACGTCTTAGACCACTCTGAGGATTACCTTCATGCAAGATGCATATCTCCATGATTAACTTGGGAATAAAGTCTTTCTTGAGGTCACAAACAACAACAATAAGGCATCTATTATACAAACAATAAGGCATCACTAATAAATTAGCCACAAAAGCTAAAGCAAACAAAAGTGTATTTGATTGATGCACTGTTAATATGGTGCAGTCTGCTCAAACAGGGGTTTTAAATAGTCAAGAATAAATTGATAAACATGTAATAAAATAAGTGGATTATATTAAAATAACAGACCCTTATCCGTACATGACATTCCAACAAGATTACTATGGTTATATGTTGCGCTCAGCCTCAACACAGACGTCTTCCGAAATGACTCTGATGGATTATAATTGATTTACAGTCTTTCAAGAGAATTTTTGTTTGAATATCTGTCTAATGTCTGAGAGATTAAATCAAATCTCCTCACTAGACATCTGCCTAACCTGGGGTCAAAAGTAACGTTACCCTGGTCAAGCCAAGCCCACACTACTGCATTGTCCTAAGCCACAGTGCCAAGTTCCTTAGTATATATCCCTACTTCCATAAACACTGGGAGAGGCAGAAATTCTGGCCTTTGCCAGAATTCTCCTGAATGGCTAGGAACATTTTCCTACAATGGATAGTAAACTGTGGGTCTGGCTCCTCTCCCCCACAAAAATTGCTCATTACAGATAGGGAGCAGAGATGAAGTGCGTAAGGGCCGCTGAAAGGTATAGGAAAGACCTTGTTTGGACTCCAGATGAATCACTACACGGTAACTACAGAGCTGTTCCTGTAGAGCTTCCAGCTTTCCAGTAGGTTTCCTACCCTAATTAACAACATAAGGACCCAGTGGAGGCCTTGAAACATTCAGTGATAGGACTAAGGAAACCCAGCCAGGGAACACTATCTGAGGTAAATTCACTGAACGCAAGTGCACACACACACACACAAACAAACACACGCACACACTCAGTCCTGTCCTACTTACTGAGAGGGTCTTCCCGCCTGCTGCAGGTACGTAAGTGATCTTGTAGTTGGCGACGTTGCCAGGGGCATGGTCCCACCTCAGATTGAGAGTGGTGGTGGTGGCGTTGAACACACGGAGGTTTGCTGGAGGTCCGATGGGATCTGGGTTTCAGACACACACACACATACACACACACACACACACACACATCCTTGTGTCAATCTCACTGTGGTCACTGAGGCGGGCAAAGGGAGGGTTACTGGACCCCTCGCAGTCTGATGGCTGCTGCTCCCAAGGGTCCCTTGGGTGAGTGAGCTGGATGAAGGCGTGGGATGGAGGGGATTATGGGAGTTGATGGGGTTGGGAGTTGGCCAGAGTCAAACAAATGTAACACAGAGGCAGCCAGGCGGGTGACACATATGACATGCATGTCCGTTTAGCTGATGGGTCATAAACTGATGTATTAAAAATGATTGGATGACAGATGGGTTGGATGGAATGACACAAGGGATAAGATGACACACATGAAG
The DNA here is from genome assembly GCA_027497455.2 of Sardinella longiceps. Classification (NCBI taxonomy): domain Eukaryota; kingdom Metazoa; phylum Chordata; class Actinopteri; order Clupeiformes; family Clupeidae; genus Sardinella; species Sardinella longiceps. The sequence continues at coordinate 1,617,310 of JAODXP020000025.1, forward strand.
TGACAACATGAAGGACATGGATGACGTGAACTGATGACATGATGACTGGCAGCCCGTGTTCCTGATTGAACTTTTGCTCCTGGTTGGTTAAGAGGTCACACCTTAAAGCCTTTTTTTTTAATTATTATTATTATTATTATTTTGGGGTGAGACTGGAGCTCAGGAATGCGCATGCAAATGTAAAAACTCAAAGTGTGTTGCTATTAACACTTTATCATCATCGCTTGCATGACTGTTAAAATATTTTGGTTTAATACGATGATAGCTTAACCTATTCCAGAGGTACAGACATACCAGTGTCTTTTTTCTTTGGCTCTAGAAAAAGACGTTGAAGAGAACAAAAAGTTGTTAGAGCTCAGGTTCAGAATACGTTTCTCTGAATGTGTTTTAGCGAGTAAGAGGTTGGCGGCTGCTTAGGAGTGGCGGGTCTTACTTGTGCGCTGGGTGCCCATGAGGTCCTCGCTTTCAGACTCGTCTGGGTAGATGGCGGTGACGGTCACGTCATAGGGAGTGTCTGGATCCAGGTTTTGCATAACCAGAGAGGTCTCATCACTGTTGAGGATGGCCTAGGAAGAACACAGTTCTTCGAGTTAAGTCTAAATATAGGGCTGTGAGGAAAATATCTATGCTGAGAAAGCACTAACACATCCATGTTTTTTCCACCTTGTCTAAGCTCCAAGCCTCTTAATTACTAAGCAAAGACTGATCATGTGGGTGAAGACACAACGCCAAAGTGGATCAACTCATCCAGATGACTTAAAATAAATGGTGTAATTAACTTTTCTGAACAAGATTTCGATTTGGCAGTGTTGAACACATATGCCTCTGCAGTACTCTGATGGCTTACATTTTCAAAGTTCTGCTCTCCTTTCTTGGTCCAGCTGACGCGGTAGAGGAGGACGTCAGGGGCGCCGTGTTCCCAGGTGGCTCTGAAGGAGGTCTGGGTCACCTCCGAGAATCGGAGGTTTTTGGGCGCGGGCACCACATCTACTCATACACAGAGACAAGCGAGGAAGACAGAGAGTACAAACACAAGTCTTTGAAGCCATTGATTGAACACGTAATTGTTTTGGCAATATGGGACACAAAACACGTTTGCCAATAAAGACGGTTTGAATCAAACTGTACTGCCCAGAAAACAAGAAGGGGGGTGAAGTGGGGTAGGGTGAGAGGGTGCAGAAGAGAGAGAGAGAGAGAGAGAGAGGAAGGAGGGCAAGCAGAGAGAGAGAGAAGGCTCAGAGTGGACGTGATTACGAGGGAATCCTGGATGATGAGGCAAGCGAATGGCGTCAGCAGGCCTGTGGACCATGTGAGGTGCTGCTTGCGGGGCCGCTGCACATTCAAACACTAGCACCCCCTAACCCCCCCACCCCACCCCCCACCACACCCCACCGCTCGCTGCAAGTGAAAAGTGGGCCGTGCGTGGCCCGGTGTGGCTGTGCGTGCCGGACCATGTTTGTGTGTGAAAAAGGAAGTGGCTTTGTGTGACAGGGCCGAAAAACAACAGCTTGGCTGCTCATGTGGTACTAATGAGCGGCGCGGCCCCATGCAGAGAGCCAGAGCAGGGAGACAGACGCACACCGCCAGGAGTGCTATGGCGTAATAGCGTATGTGGCCAGAGCGTTCCCAATCAAGTTTGGGGAGAAAGGGGGGAGATCGGCCATAGAGACAGACAGGGAGAATTGCAGCAAGTCATAGACAAATGTTGAGGAGGAGGAAGAGGAGGGGGGAAATGAAAGCAAAGGAAGGAGAGCAGACGAAGAGAGGGGAAAAAAACACTTGAAGCAGGTCAGTTTACGTAGAAAACGTTCCACACTGGTGCACTCCCGCAGCAATAACAGACATCTTCACACCAGGGATCTGGCCTATGTTCTGGCTCAGAGGAGAACTCCGGTGTCTAGCGCCGCTGTTTCTTAAAGCAGAGTTGCCATGGCGACCCATCAATATTTGCCCACCTGTGATAGCGCTTCCGAGCATGGGGTTTCCAGGACCCTCGTCGTAGACGGGAGTGACTGCAACGTCGTACTCGGTCTGGGAGAGGAGGCTGGTGAGGTCTAGTGTGGTGATGTCGCCATTCACTTCAACCTGACAGTTGGAAATGTTTTGAAGCAAGTTAGCTTACTTTGGTTTGAGCTACGGCCCATTGGCGGTAACTTTCAAAGGCTT
>JAODXP020000025.1:1621975-1702231 GCA_027497455.2 Sardinella longiceps
TGTCTGCTGGAGCTCAGGTCGTGGTGGTGCAGGATTTGTAGAGGTTGCTCTTTCAGATTAGGGACAGCTCACAGGGGGATTGGAGGAGTGAGTTGGTGGGTGGGTGGGTGGATGGAAGGATAAATGAAGGAATGGTTTAAAGGAGCGGCTCACCTCTTTCTCGGTGCTGGGCTGCGTGGCGTTCAGGGCGCTGTACAGAAGCATGTAGCCAGTGGCACCAGGCACCACCTCCCAACGCACCCGCATGGTGGTCAGGCTCTCGTCGTACACAGTCATGCTCTTCACTGATGGCAGGGGCACTGGAAGGTCAATCAAACAAGAAGGTGGTGCGCACATCCAAAATTTAGGTGCAGGACAAAAAGGTCAAAGCATAAAAATGAAATTGAATGTCTGCACACTAGCTCCCGTTTTAGTTTTTCACCAAGTGAACGTTTTCGAGCTACACGCTCTTCATCAGACTACTACTACTGATGAAGAGCGTGTAGCTCGAAAACGTTCACTTGATGAAAAAATAAAAATAAGCTAATCGGGTGTTAGGGGCACTGGAAGGCACATTGAACAGAACCAAAACACAATCTCAGTGGAAGAGAGAGCAGGGAGACTTAAATCCCCAAGCATGATTATGGGGAGGAAAACAACAAGGCTCTTGGTGCTAAGCAGCTAGCAGGAATGATACAGCACCATTAAAAAACCAACACACCAGCCATAAAAATCAGCAAAACACTCAAAGCCCTCAGATAAACACATAAAACAAACAGGCTTATGATCTTTGCAGTAGAACTTTCCATTTATCTAGACACACAACACAGACAGAAGCATAGCCTACTGGGGGAGGAGAGAAGTGGAGGGAGGGAAAGGGAGGATGAGCGTAAGAAGAAGAAAAAGGAGAGAGAGAAGAGGCAGGAGAGAGGCAGACAGAGAGGAGGCCCTTTCAACACTTCACTTCAGGCATGAGCTTGAAGGAGTGTGATAAACTCTCGATAGCCCACATCACAGACACAAACAGTCATTTATAAGGAGCTCCGCTCAGAAGAAAGCTCAGGGTTACAAGCAGTGGTCTCTCCGTAACTGTGAAGGTCCAAGTTGGAGCCGGAGCTCAAAGCAACAATAAAGGAAAGCCGCAATGACCTCACGTTATTGTAGTGTCCAAGTGGCGTATGACAAAACGATAAGTACCCTTTATGGTTTTGAAAAGGGTCTTGTTATCCTCACTATAAATATCATAGAGAGATTTTTTAAAATAATCTATAAAAGGAAGAAAATGGACCAATTAAAGCCCAAAGTGTACTTTACATCATGTTAAATTATGTGAGTTTTCTTTATCCACTCCAACAATGAAACCAAAGGCGAGAAACGTCTATGTAGTATTTCTCAGCATCAAATTCAATCACATGGTTAATGCGTTTTCCAGCTGGTCATCTAAGGAAAAACAGGAATTACCTCAGCATAATAACATATGGAGTCTGTATGGTTTCTATCAGTCATATTAAAACCACTGTCTGATTTTTTTTTCTTTTAATTCCCTTCATAACAATTCTCTCCCTCAAAAAAAAAAAGATGAGTTTCAGACAACTGTTTATAGTTTCCGGAGACCAGACAAATCTGTATGGTCATTCTCTGAGTGACTGACCCCTGAGTCAGTCAAACAATTACATAATGCTGGCTGCAGACCTAGGAGGAAGTGCTTTCAAGATCTTCTTTGAGTGACTGAGTGAGAGAGAGGGTGCTGCAGATGGAGAAGAAGCAGAGGGGGACATGAAGCCAAACCAGAGACAGACAGAGACAGGGAGAGAAATTAAAATATGAAAAGGTTTGTTCATCTCTGAGCAAATAAATGACTGAAAAACAAGAAAGCAACAAAAAAAGATGGACAGCAGGAAAAGTGTGCTTTGAGCAAATACAAATGAACCGTTACTTTTGTTGAAAAGTTCCTTTCAACACTTTCCTCTTAGCATATTTTCTTTCTGCCAAGTTTGTTTCCCCCAGTGTAGTTTAAGCCCTACGGTAATCGGCTAATGAGTGTGAGTTTCAGGTACTTACAGGTTCTCTCGGTTCCAATCAGGGGCTCACCGCTGTCCTCCCCAATGATACCAATCACTCTGACAGTGTACAAGGTGTCGGGGATGAGGTTCTTCAGCTCAATCTCGGGCAATTCACCATCCACAAACTCCTGTAAAAACCCCAGGTGGCAAAGCAAAAAATGAGTGGCTCTTGTTATGAATTATTTCCCATTTAGAGCTAACCTATGCTAATGCATAAAGCCATATCTCTCAACATTAGCAAAAGTGAAAGCAAAATCATTGAGCATCTGTCTGTCTGAGTCAGAGCCAGGCCATAATAATAAAAAAAGCCCTTCTTTCTTTCCACCCTTGGCCTAAGCTACACTATTCCACAAAGTTTAATGAAAATCCAGCTGCTAGTTTTAACATAATCCTGCACAAAGACAGACAGACAAACAAACAAACAAACCGCACCAAAAACAAAACCTCCTTGGCGAGGTTATAACAACAACTTCACAGTCATCAAACTCCTGCGCCAAACACACAAAACATCTGGTAATGCTGTGATCAATATCAAAATGAGGACTTTGAGTATATTTTTGTTTCTCTGGCTATTAGTTACAGCGAAGAAGAGTTGTTGTAGTACTACAAAGTGTTGGTATATTTAGTCAAACAGATCAGTCAGGACGCGAAATTAATCTTGCTGGTTAACAAAATAACTCAAGGGCTTGACTGTGGTAATTTCCTCAGTGTTTATGCTTCTGACAATGATGAATTTTGAATTGAGGAGTCTGCGCACTTAAAATCCTTTTTTTTTTTGTCTTTATTTACTCCATGGCAGGATTACGTTTCGACAGTTTTTGTCTTCATCAGATTCTCTACATTCTTTTCTGTGTTGTAGAGAATCTGAAGAAGACAACAACTGTCGAAACGTGATCCTGCCATGGAGTAAATAAAGACAAAAACAGGATTTTAAGTGTGCAGACTCTTCAATCCAAAATCAATCAGCCTTTGCCTTTTTGGGATGTGCACAATCTTCACCCTCATTTGACAATGATGAAGATGTTTAGCCATAGTCTTATCCCAAGCATGAAGCTTGCAACAACAGCCTATGTGGACATTAATGAAACCAAAATGAATTGCTAGGAAGTTCTCCCCATTACACTCCCAACCTCAGGCTTCTTGGTTAAGCTAACATGCGGATGCCAAGATGATTGATAATGTCAATGACACTGTCAACCCGGAAATGTACTTTTTCATTGCTTGGAACCAATTAGAAACATAATTAATTTTCTAATTTAAAACGCCGCACAACCTACTCTCTGTCAAATGGTGGCCATAAAAATTGATTTAGGACACATTGTAAAGTTTCTGTGTGTCCTATTTTCCCAGATCCCTTCTAAAGTAGAAGTAACAAAAGTGGATCACAGAAGGAGAAAAACAGAGAGAGGCTGGTGACCTTGATTCACCTCTTCATCATCCAAGGAGTTTTGGAATTCAGCGTTGGAATTCAGAATGTGTTGGAAGCACTACTGGTCACACTGAATGTTCCAACTAGTGCCGAATCAACTTAAGCGAAGCAAAACCATATACACATGCTCTCACACACATACGCGTGCACTCAGACACGCAACATTCGCTCTAAAAATAAAAAGACAGTCTCTTCTTGATGAGTGTGACCGAAGTCTGTGTTGAATTGTGGTGCCTGTTGAGTAATTTAAAACGTTCAAACAGTCCCAGGGCCAATGGAGGTGTCCATGCGGAACACTTCTGCTAGCTCAGCCCTCGTTTATCTAGTAGCTCTGGAGAAACTCAACTGCTCCACTTTAGTCTCGCTCAGTGTCACACAGCCTGGTTTTATGAGCGGCTCGGCTGACGTGGAGCTCGTTATGGGGTGGAGCTGTGAGGGGAAAACCTCCAGGCTCCAGGCCTGAGATATGGAGGAGGGAGGGAGGGGGAGAGTTGGGCTGAGTAGAGCCGGCTGTGAGGACAGGCAGATAAACACCCTCCAGGTGAATCCTGTCTCAACTGTGCGCACACACACGTTCATACACACGTACACACACACACGTACACACACACACGTACACACACACACACACACACACACACACACACACACACACACACACACACACACACCTCATTGATGCTTTGAAAAGATTCCATGAATGAGAACAAATGAAAGGCTATAGCGGTGCTGTAGCTCGACGTTTGTTCACTCGTTCATTCTGGCTAGACCAAAATGAAGAAAGAGATGTAAAGTACTAAAGGCCTACTGTACATTTGTTCAGCTAAACAGGCTAATATCGTTTGTATCCAGTTGACACTACATACAGGGTCCTTTAGTATGAACGGGGTGGCTAATATCCATTGTCTTTGTTTATGTGCAATATTTTTTGCTTAGCTTCTTATGTTTGTGTTTTCGTTTTTGCTTATGTTGTGTCTTTGCAGTGGCCCATGTGCACAGTGCTAGTCCTTCCTGTATAACGTACTGTACTGTATGTTCATGACGCAAGCAGTTCCTGTCTGCCCCAGACAAATTTCTTACTTCTGGGACTATTATACTTTATCTTATCTTATTTATTAATGCATTTCTTACTAATTAATGTGGCCTTGATGAACTCAATAATCCACACTCATACATTGCAATTGAATTGTAGTGATACACAAGTATAGGAGCTCTAGAGTAGCTCTAGAATACAGTCAATTTCCTATGAAAGGTTTGCTTACCACTTTGGTCTCTCCTCCATTCACAGGCACGTACTCGATACGGAACTTCTCCACTGGCTCATCAGGAGGGATCCACGTGGCAACGAAAGAGTAGGGTGTGACGTCTGAGAACGCAAGGTCGGTGGGGGTCCCAGGGCCTCCAGCTGGATCAAGGGTGAAGGGTGAAAGATGAACAGCCATGTCAAAAAGGTTCACATGGTGAACTTGCTCTTCCCCCTCAATCCTCTAGTTTCCACTGGTGGGCTATATATCCCCTCTCTCTGGAAAATTCTCTGGATCTCAGCTTTACAGCCATTTACTATATTTTTAGATTAAGAGATTAAAACGGCTCATAAACTACTATCCATAATTTCAGTCATGCGGCAACAAACCTAAAAGAAAAAAACCCAAAGCCAAGTCTGGAGATGATATTCATCTCAGGACCAAAGCCCATTGCTCTCTGAAGCAGCCTGTTTTCTCAGAATTCCAGCACTGTTTATCATATTGAAGGGAACAAATCAACATGGCTTCTTGCAAGCTTATCAAGTTAAAACCACCAGCACAGTGCACTGCCTCCCTAATGTCCTATGAGAAAATCTCTTTGAGAAGCTTCTGGCTTTTTTGGAGAATACCTCAGCACTAATCCTCCATATATCAGCCTGACCTGGCTAAGTCAGGAGATCTTCAGAAGAGGCAGGGTGACCGTGTGGAATTCAAATGTGTGGCGTGATCGTAAATATCCAGGGAGATGGGTCTGAGACTGTGAAGTACTTTACCTGGGCCCTTGACACTGTTACAGAGGTTGACAGTGAGTTCATCCACAATGTCCAACAGGAAGCTGAAGTCATTGACGTTGTACATGTGAATGTCATCAGGCTCTGAGGCAATAGTCCTCAGCTCACCCTCATCAGCATTTTTCACACCTACAAACCCACAACACACACACCACCTGTGAGTTATTTTCTTTTTTGGGTGGGGAATCCTTTAGAAAAGTTCAAAGAAAGGCAATGCAATGAAAAATATTAAAGCCCAAGTCTATTAAAGCTATCATGTAAGAAGAGTTGATATCGAAGACTCACCAATGGCGTATAGCTCAATGCCCGTATCTTTGAGGATCTGTGAGTTGGAGATAATGTCATCCTGGGATTTGCCGTCAGTGATGAGCACACCAATTTTGCGGGAGTCAGGCCGCATGCCCACACTAGCTTGGAAGTTGTTCTGCAGAATGTAGTTAAGAGCCAGACCTAGAGAGAAAGATGAGGCAAAATACTCAAGACTGAGCTCTACCTTTGTCTGTCAATGGAAAACGGAGCACCAACAAAGAGTTTGTAACCGTATTTGTATTTAGTAAAATCAGGACAAGCCTGAAAGCTTTTTTGGATTTGATAAAAAAGTGAACAGAACAAAAATACCTGTCATGGTGTTGCCTCCCTTGTAAGGCAGGTTAGCCACAGCCTCCAGCAAGCCGTCACGGGTCGGGTGAGCATTCAGATGCCACTCAGTTTTGGGGTCTCCACTGTACTGGGCCAAACCTAACACAAAAAAGAAAGAAGGAAGACCAGTGTGAAGATTCTCAGGTCTAGTCTTCTACCCATCACAACAAACATCAGCTGAATAGCTACAACACACCAACAACAACACATTCTCTATGAATTTGATCCTTACCAAGATAAAGACCGTCGGTCTGAAGGCTTTATGCAAAAATATTCAAAAAAATAATCAAAAACTATGGTCATCCTGTGGTGAAGTAAACATTTACCAGGGGGAACCAAAAACAAATCACTCACCAATCTGAACCCTCTCTGGACCAATGTCGAAGACGCCAACCATGCGAGCAATGAAAGCTCGGATGGTCTTGAAGTTCAGACGACCGATACTCCATGATCCATCCACCAGCAGAATAACGTCGGCCTTTGCCTGAGTCTTACACTGTTGTCCTGTGAGGATGGAGGACAGCACATTCACACAGAGACCACCATGATGTGACCAACAATGACCTTCAAAAGACCTTTACAAGATGAAGAGATGGAAATGGAGGAATGAAGGGATGAAGAAGGAGAAGAGGAATTGCCACATGGTCATTTTGGCACAGAATAAAAGGATAATAAAAAATAAAAAAATCAAAGCAAGAAGCACAACATTGACTTAAATATGTTCCCATTTGAATTACAACAATCATAGTAGCAATTCATCGCCGTCACAAAAACATTTCCGTTGTTTTGCCGTCAATGAATTAATATCTTCAGATTTATATCTTCTTTTCTTCCTTAATCTTCTATCCTTCCTGTTATATCCAAAAGCGTTTTGGTTTCTGGCCCGTGGCCTTGGAGTGTATCTGGAGCTGTCATGGACTTTGTCTTGCTGAACAACCAAAGGAATTCTCCTGAAGCATGATCTACGAGCTGCTCCTTCAGGAAAATTACTGTGCATTCCTTGTGAGAGCAACAGTTTCTGCTCTAGACACCTGTGCAGCTTAAAAGATTTCTTTAAGCAGATGAAAAAAAGAGACGCACACATTTTTGGACAGTTTTGCTGCCGAAGTAAATATTCTGTAAGTGAGAATGACAAAAGGTTAACACAGAAATCCCTTCATTTAGGACTTATTACACAGGTATGTGTGAGCATCTTTAAATGTGTGATGTGTAAGTAAGCCTGTGAAGTAAGACTATTTCCCCCCAAGTCTGCATACTGTATAGCCTTCCTTGTGTATAACCTGAGTCACGTCACACCAAACATCACCCTCAAGTGTTAGTAAATGAAAAGGCAATCCAGGGTCAGTTCCCCTGGGCCACCATTACATACCAAACATTTTCTTCCTCAACTTTTCCAAAAGCATCACTCTAAACATGAAGCTAGGAGATGGCACCCTTTAAACCCCTCCCCATACTTTCCATTCCCCTGTGCAGAGACGAGCACTTCAACTTCAACTCAACCATTCCCCCTGTTCGGCTTCAGTGACTGGGTAGGGCATGGCACCTCAGACAAGAGACTGGGCGGCGACAGCCTCCTCAGGTCAGCTGTAGGTCCCTAAATCTGGTCTCTATTACGGTGGGGTGGGGTGGGGTGGAGGGGAGGGGGGGCATGTCCAAGGTCAGATCTGCATCTCCTGAGTCTCAGGAAAAACATAACATTTTCCTAGCCTCACGCTGCTATGTGGCAGTGCAGAGCCGTCGAGCACTCTCTGGAGCCCACTCAAGTCTCTCTCACTTTCCTGCACTCTTTTTAACCGACTCTCATTTGCTCACTCATTTTCTCTCTCTCTTTCTTTCTCTCTCTCTCTCTCTCTCTCTCTCTCTCTTTCTCTCTCACTGACTCTCATTTGCTCACTCATTCTCTCTCTCTCTCTCTCAGTGTCTCACTGCTGCTTGTCCCTTTTTTGGCGCTCTCTCTTGCTCCCTCCATCTCTCCCGGCATCTCAAGGTCGTAAAGCATTTTTAAGTGCGAGTGGAGAAATGTTTCCATTGCCCCCTCTTTGCCACAAAGAAATATGGATGAGACTGTTTTGCTTCTAAGGACACACAGCAACAGAGAGGAGCCATATTAATATATAAAGCGCAAGAAGCATCAGCAGCGCCTCGTATTTTGTTTATAATTCTACAAGCATCCCTGTCATCGTTTTATTACAGTAAAAATACAGCACGAGTAATCAAATTCTGGTGAATGGGCAAGCAAACACATTAAGGCTATTCCAAAGTAATAATGGCTGTAAATTATCTGAATGCCATACTGAAGTGGACTTACTATCAGACTTCAGTGAACAGAGCCAACTTTAATGATGCCACTGTAATTAATTGACATTCTTAGTCCTGGCTTTGCTATTATCTATACTGTATCCCCAGACTGTTTTGATTATGGAGTAACTGTGCAATAAGTTGCACAGGGCAGCCATTCTGCAGACACTGTGGTTGTGGTCATGGCTACCATGGGAGCTGTGGTTGTAATTATGGTTGAATCAGTGGCTTACATCTTCTGTAATTATTATCCCTATGCATGGCCATACTGTCTCTGGTCAGTGAATGTTGCTGGTGCACAAGGCTTTACCATTGTCATCAAAGGTGGGGGGGTCGGGTGCATCGCTAAGGGTAGTCTTCTCCTCTCCAGCCAGAGGCATGCTCTGCCCTCCGTCAAACATTCCAAAAACAGCTACTGTGTATTTTGTTTCAGCTCTGAGGGAAAGTAGAAATGAACCCAGTTACCCCTAAATCTTCTGAGGCAGTGAGCAAACAGAGTCAGACAATTTGAAAGCTGTTACCCAACACCAAATCTTTGCGATCACTAATAAATTCTGGTCTGAAATTGGAGCCGTGGCACTGATAAACTGCCAACAGAACTTTGAGCTAGACAAAACTACTTCAACCAAAGTTTCAAAAATTACCTGAGCTCTTCTAAAACAACCGTGTTGTCATAGGGGCCGACGAGCAGCTCCCCCAGGTCCACATCATTGTCACTGGGGTGGAAAGTAACCTTATAGCCCTTCACATTCCCCGGAGCAGGGTCCCAGGTCACACGGAAACTGGTCTTAGTGGGCTCGGAGGTCTGAAGGTTTCTGGGCGGTTTATAGGGTGAGACTGCAGGAATGGAAAAAAAAGAGACATATCAGCACATTTTCATTTGGCGAGATTAGCAAGTTCAGCCACAATCTTGCAACAGCAGCTTGGAGATCCAGACCCCTAACAATATTTCCCTTTTTTTTTTTCCTTGCCTGCTACGTGGATGGAGGCAGTATGAAATCCATCATCTCATCACATACCACTGATTATTACTTCAAAACATATGTAACAATAAATTGAATCCATTAGTTACGCACATGTGTGGGTACTCCCCAGTACAAGCTGTGCTCTTGGGTTTCATAAAACAAAAAAAGACCGAAAACCCACACCACCCTCGCAATCCCACCATGCTCTCCAGTGCAGCGCAGCGCAGCACAGCAGCCAGTGACCCATCAGGCTTTGAATTTATAGACCAACGTACGTGTCGTTCCTACTCCTTGCCTTGCTTTGCCTTCTCCTCGCTTGTACATCGGGTGCACGGTGATGCCGTAGGTCGTCATGGGCTGTAGCTTCCTCAGGACGGTGGTGGTGGTGTTGGGAGGCACCTTGATGGTCATCTCACGGCCCCCGGCCTCGGGCGAAAACCTCAGTCGGTAGTGGAGCACCTTACCAGGCGCCGCCAGCCACGTCACCCTCATGGTGCGCTCTGTCTCGTCCGACACAGTCAGCTTCTTGGCTGCAGCAGAGGCTGATGTCAGAGAAAGAGAGAAAGAGAGAGAGATGGGGGAAGAGAGAGAGAGGTGAGGTTGAGAGACGGTTGAAAGACTGTTTGCCAGACCTTATCGCCTAAACAACATTTTTTGGAAAATGCGGCTGTTTGTTTGACAGATAGAATGGACATCTTTGAGCAGAGGTTGTTTGATTTATGGTTGTGTTGTCATAGTTTGACAGATGTTGAACTTTACCTCTCCACTATCTTGGTCTTTCTTTGTTTATTGGGATTTCATGTTCTTGTATGATTCCCCGTGCCACTTGCTTGATCGAAATTTCAAAGTATCTGACTGAAATGTTCCAACCAAAAATTCCAAGAATATGACAACTTTTTACTGGTGGAAATCTCAAGTCCAAATTTTTGTTCTGCTCATAGCCCTGCCAGTGCCTGTCTACAGTGAAGCTGATGTGGGAGCCCAACATTATTAGAGATAATGACAGTCAAAAGTTTAAAAACTCATACAAGTTTAATCATAGATTATTGTTGTTATTAAACCATGCTGAATGATTTGGGTTTCTAAAGAGAATTCAGGTCTGTAGCTGAGAGCAGCTAGCTGGCAGAAGAAAAGGACCCTTTTTGGTGTCCATTGAACTCTACTCTCCTTCCTTTATCATTTGATATGTCAGTAGAAAAACTGCTGAGAGCATCTACATTTTTCCACTTAAGAAAGAAAAAAACATTTAGTCGTTCTGCAGATGCATTTACTGACTCCATCCCAATAGACTCCAAAGTGATTCTTCTCAGTCCTTCTCATTTCTCACAAAGTGTTTGTGGTAGAGACTCAGGACTGTGTTATCACTTGAGTTATGAGCAAAGCTTGAATGTGGTTTACAGATCAGACACGCACGTCCAGACCTGGGTGCTTTGAAAGCAGGCTCTGCTTTCAAGACTTCAAAAAAAAAAAAAAAAAAATCAGAGCAGAACAAGTCAGTTTTGGTTAGCGGGCATGTTCACCAACAGATTGGTTACCATCCAATGGTTTCATTGTAGGCTGTGTGTCCAGTCACTCTCAAGGCAGAAGAATGCTTCCAAAGCACATTAATGAAAGACCGAGCCAGACAAGCTGGTAAAAATATTACTGCCATATAAAGTCTGGCTCTTGCTCTGAGAGGGATGCTGAGCTATGCTTTTGTGTTTACATCCGGTGTGGCTGTGCTCTAATGAACATGCAAGGTTATAATTTATTTTAGACATCTGGCCCAGTGAGTTTTTCCCACACAGGAAAAGAAACAGCAGGCCCTCACAGTCGATTCACCTTTAGAGTTTTAGATGTGGAGAATAATGTTCCAACAAAACAGTGACCAATGCAGGTTATTAAATGCCTTAATGATATTCCAACCAAACAGTGACCATTTCTGGAAGCATAACGCCATGGTAGTGCAGGAGACGTTATGGACGACTGCCCATGACAAAATGTCTTCCTGATCTACTGATCAACTGTTTTGGATGATTCTCCACCTCCTCAATCTTCTCTACCTTCTAAACTATGAGTCATAATACCCCAAAAAAGGTTCCTTTGAACCTAGAGAGATTGGACTGATTCGTTTAGTGTCAAAGCTTTGGCATTTTGCAAACAGATTCCCTACAGGCTATAGTGACTCACCATCAGTTGTCTCTTCTCCAGTCAGTGGTTCCGACTCCTTGTGGCTGTAAGCGGCGTACACAGACACCTGGTAGAGCGTCTCTGGGCTCAGCCCATCTAAGATGGTGGTTGTGTCGCGGACCGACTTCTCCCCGGACTCTGGGCCAAACAGGGACTTCCACTTGACACGGTAGGATCTCACGTTTCCAGGGGCTGCGGTCCACGACGCCACAAAACTGGACTCGGTGACATCGCTTGTGACCAGATCTCTGGGGGAACCCACCTCTGATAGAACAAACCACAAAAACAGAAAACAACACAAGGTCAGACTTTGAAGAACTTATACTGCACATACCAAACCTAAATACTTGTGTCACAGACCACTGAGGAGGAATTCAGACCTTGTGGATCATCCCTCAGACACACACACAAACACACACACACACACACACACACACACACACACACACACACACACACACACACACACACACACACACACACAGAAAGTGAGAGTAAGGGGCTGTGAACCTTTGTCAAATTGCATCCCTTAAATCTTCATCAGGGGACATATTTTAGAACTTGCTTGACAATACACTGAGAATTATTACTGAGCACCTTATGTCCCAGTTCTCAGTACAAAAGTGCCGTTAAGGGGCTCATGAAACAGACTCAATGGGACAAACCCCTCTTGTCCGGGGAATTTCTGATGTATGGAGGTGGAAAAGACATTTTTCTCTATTAGAGTTCCACCTGCTGTCATCTTTGCAGGTGTGTGGCTTAGAGAGACCTAAATAAAAGGTATAAATCCACTATTGGGGACAACATGACCTCACACCTGGTAAAGGTAATAAAAGACTACAAAGAAAGATAAGATATATGCATTGGCACCCCAAAGCACAGGAGTCACTTGTGTGAACGCCACTCAGGGCACCATAAAAAAGTCAGTTTGAAGGTCACCAGGCAACTTTAAGTGCTTGGAATGAGGGAGTCTCTTTGATCAATGATGTATTTTATTCCAGATGGGGTGCATTATATATTTTTTTCTCAACTGACTTGAATTACTGCACGGTGAACAGGACACTCCTTCTTGAGTTCAACACAGATCCATCTGCTCACCACACACACACACACACACACACACACACACACACACACACACACACACACACACACACACACACACACACACACACACACACACACACACACACACACACACACACACACACACAAGTGAAAGTGAGAGTGTCCGAGCATGCAGTCGTGTTGCATGGCCTTTCCTCACTCTGGACCATGGGAACTGTGATTTGTTTCATGTAAGTAAGGCCAACTCTGATGTACCTCAGATCCAAGCCAACTGACTGCTACCAGCAAATCCAGAATTATTTACCCAGGACTTTGCACACTAGTCAGCAAACCAGTGAAGCCTGTGTAAGGCAGGCTAATTTTCCCTGCGCCTGTTTATTGTAGTGAAGATGGATGGATTAACAGCAGCAATAATCAATTGTGATCTCAGCTTCTGCAAACACTATTGCTAATTGCGATCAAATCAGATCTGCAACACTGTTTGGTGTGTGTCAGATGCTAGAGAATGCAGGCAAGTCAACACTTGACACGTGTATGACTTGTGTTTATTTACAAATGTGATTTCCCCCCAAATGTCCCTTGGCCACAGCGGAGCAGTGCCAGTTCGAGATGATGAGAGTTAAAGTCAAAACAGAAAGATTTGGCCAGCGGCCCCACAGGTTTTTCAAATGTAGAGTTCTTTTGAAATAATCCATTTTCTTCTGTCTACTGCTGGGGATTTAACGGAGAGACCCAAGAAGCAACAGATAAATATGAGAGTCTGGGTTTTTCTTCCATTGAGACATGAAAACACATGCCCATTTATGCAATAAATACAGGGGACATTTAGTTCAGAAGGGGGGGGGGGGGGGTGGAAGTTGGGAGGGGGTGATTTTCATCATCTTACTAAGAATTGAAGGGAGACAGAGATTACCTTTAAAGCATGTGTTTAATTTTATAGATCAGCAAGCAAGCTGTGGCTGATTTCAGAGCAAGTCTTTCCAACTGCCACGCCAAAAATAATCTATCAAAGACAATATTCCTTTAAGGCGATCCATTCCAGCCCTGGCTTAATTCTCATTTCCTTAATTTTACTGCACATGTGGAAGGTCCACACATACACTGTCTTTCACTCTCTGAGAAACAGCAGCCACCTTTGCTGAAGATTTTTTACCTCGATTCCATATTTCATCTTTTTAAAAAAAAGAGTTCTCGCTTTTTAAAAACGGTGACGAGCCGCAGCGGATTGAGCCTTTGAAAGACGTAAAGAATGCAGCCAGTGCAGGAGTTTAAAAGAGAGTGCTGTCAGTGCTGCACATATGGACCATGCACATTGCTTTGTCTCTCCTGCTCCAAGATCCCACTGCTGTCATTAGTGAGGACTTTGCTCATTCCCATCTTTATTCACTTCAAAGCCTCCTATTCAAAGCCGTACGACTATGGACTTTTTAAGAGGAGGCAGACAAAGAAGGAAAGGGGGAGAGGGGAGAGAGAGAGAGAGAGAGAGAGAGAGAGAGAGAGAGAGAGGGGAAAGAGGGGGAGAGAAAAAAAGAGAGAGAGGGAAAGTTGAGGGGAGGGGAAAATAAGACCAGCAGTCTGCTCTCACATGGAATCTGGCAAAAATGATCCCTGCCGGCAAACCCACAGCCCATTTTTTCCAAAGCCCTTCATGAGGCAAAACTGAGCGAAACCGCAGTAAATTCACTACCCCGCTCGAGTGTTTGACACATTCGCAGTCCCAAGAGTATCCATCTCCCCCCTCTGTCTCTCTTTCCCCTCTCTTTTTTTTGTCTTTATCTTTCTATCTCCCTTCCTGTCTATCTCTATCATCTATCTGAACCATACATATGTATTTCCCTGTCATTCGACTCGCTCAGCCTTTGTCTTCCTCCAAATTAGCCTGAAACGATGACAAGCTGGAGTCTCTTGGGCACACAGCGAACTGTGGCCGATTATGTCTAAGCCCAATAGTGCTTCCAACTACAACAAAACAGTTTCCTCCAGCCACGAGTGTGAGCGGCAACAAATCCCCCTCGTGCACAAAAGCATCCTCACAAACATGCACAGAGTCCCGCTGTTTGTTCTTCTTCGCTGGACAGACGGATCTGATTTAGCCCCTCAGTCTTTTCAACAGCAGGGACTTAGCCTTGAAAAGGCCAGGCGAAGGCATAAACCGCCCCTCCCTCCCTCCCTCTGTCTCACAGAGATGAAATTCCAACTCAGGAGGCAATCGTTTGGTAATGTTTGTTTGCCACCCGCGTCTCTGTGACAGGCACCAGCCGTAGACCAAACGGAGACAGATTTTCGGAACAAACTATATGTTTGAAGTGAGCATGAGGAGTCAGGAGGGAGGGTGGGGGAGGGCTAGAGGGGTGCATGCAAGCCGGTGGCTGCAGGTGTTGAAAAAGCGTGCCGTCTACCCTCTCTGTGTTTGTTTTAATGACGTCCCCGGGGTCAGGATGGGGAGAGCTGTGGCGGCAGAGGCAGCTTGAACGCATTAGCCGCTCTGACAAATGCCAGATCACGGGAGGGTCATCCCTCAAGAGGACTCTCAGGTGGCACACACGTCCACAAGTCACTACAAAAAAAAAAACCCACAGCCAGTCTAAAATCAGGCTGTTATCGTTCTCCTGACTGCACGGAAATAACACTAGAGGTCCCTTTCCCATCCATTCTGTTACACTGGGCAGAATTTTGGGCTCTAATTTCTTTTTGTTTAGGCTGTTTGAACTTCTTTTCACTTTTTGCCCTCTTCTTATGGCGTTAGATGTGAAGGAGGCAAACCACATAGAGGAGGGGCCACATATAAACACAACTGACTTTCTATGTCAAGGGAGCTGAAGTGCAAATGAATGTTTTGGTGAGGATGTTATGCAGTCACTGATAAAAGTCAATTGAGAATATAGGCGCCAAATAATTGCTTGGAAAGAATACTAAGACTTATCCATCATATTGTATGGAACAAATTAATCCCATGTCATGGCTGCCCCAGTGCTGCTGACACATAAATATTAAAGGACAGCCACCATAAAGCACAAAAATCTGAAAACTATTATAAATCTTTGTAATTATTCCACTGTAGTCTCACTTGTGATGTCACAGTTCCTTGCAGTGTCTGAGAGGCATTGTGAATCCCAAGAGGCAATTTTCCTGCCATTGAAATGATTCCAGTAATATAAAGGACATTATGCAGACAAAACACATGACTCCCTGTCCCCGACAGAAAGGCCTGGCTGTTAGAAGAAGAATGAATGAATGGAGGGACTAGGGGCCTGCTATGTGGAGAGTGTAAGAGTATGACAGCATGGACCCAACCAGAGCAAAAGCCTTAGGCACTCTGATGAGGGACACGCTTGAGGGTGGCTCACTGGCCCTGAGGCAGAAATATAGCCTAGCTGTCCAGGCTATGAACATGACAGGCTGGGACTTGCTCCAAGAGTCCAGCCCTGCCCACTCAATAATGAGTCCAGCACCTCAGGTCAGAGGACACTCAAGTCTTATTGTTCAAACACTTGGACAGGAAGACAGGGGAAGGAGAAAGGGAGAGAGGGAAAGGCTGGATGCCATCAATGATTTTAGTGTTTCTTTTTTTTTGTCAAAAAGTACTTTTTTTCCCTTTTTTTTCTACAAGAAAAATAGGGATTACAAGATAGACTAAATACATTAATCATTTTGATCTGGGTACTTTTTCTGGTCACAGTGGAGGAAAAAGTTGTGAAATAAGGGGAGGGTGAAAGAAAGAGAGAGAGAGAGAGAGAGAGAGAGAGAGAGAGAGAGAGAGAGAGAGAGAGAGACTTGGAGGGGGAGAAAGAAAAGAGAGGGAGCGTAGCAACTCTTCTGTGCCTTTCCCAATGAAAAGCACACACACCACACACACACACACCACACACCACACCACAGTTTGGGGAGAGAGCCTTTAAAATTCCAGGCAAGCCCTCACAAGGTAAATGGCACAGGGGAAAATTACTCATAACTACCCTGCACTCTCTCTCCCCTCCCCTTTTCCTCTCTCTCTCCCTCCCTCCCTCCTGCCTACTGTATCCCTCTCTTCCCTTCGCTCCCTCACAGCCTAAGTACCCAACCAGGCCAAATTCCTTCCTCTCTCAGAGTTTAGGTTATGGGTAAAGCCTGCCCTCAAACCCAGCAGCTCTCTCATACCAGCAGTCTGACTCCTGTTTCACTCTCCAGTCATTGGAGGGAAATGTTTTACTGCTTAACTAAGAGCGATAGGGACTTAACAGCGCTGTCATCAATTTTCTGTCTGTACGTCTGCCCACGATAAAACAGTCTAGTCAGCCCAAGCGTGGCTGCCTTCAGATGAAACATTTCTCAAGCAAATGATCAAACCAGGCCGCCGCAACGCAACCCAACACCAGGGGCTTTGGCAGTCGTCTGCCTTAAGGGTGCGGGCGACATGAAACACGCACACTTACACCAAAGACAAATTATTTCATTAGGGGGAAAATACAGTAGCCATTTAAGCGTGGTGGTGGTGAGCTCCGGGGCAGGCAGGCAGTCTGACCTCATGCCAAACCAGATCACCACAGCTGATCTCTGCTCTCCAGAGACCTGGTCGGCAAGGCCTCAGCAAAGGGGAACAGATGGCTTGTTGTTGCTGCCACTTCTCCATTTGTTATTCCTATCCTGCAAGTCAGTCGTTGGAGACTTTTGGGAACTGCTTTGGTTTGAGCAGCATTCAGATACTGACAACAATGCCAATAAACTTCACGAATATTATTCTCTGATACTGCGACACATGCCAATGTTTGCAAGAAAATGAGGATTTTGATCATAAATATCCACTCTTGCCAAGGTAAATCTAAAATACAGGCAACATTTCCAGCATATGCTTATATGCAGTTGTAACTGCTCTCTTCTGATTCGATTTGAAAACATTTTTCAGACAGCTCAACCAATATAAAATGACTATACAGTAGCTTGGATCTTATTCCACAACACTGAGAAGCCAAAATATTCCAAAATAAAAGATGGTACCAAAATGAACTGACCTAATAGAACTCTTCAACTAAGTTTGCTTAAAGGCCTTTCTCTGTGTTGTTTGGTAACTGACAAGTTTAAAGTAGGTTTCAGAAAGAACATAAAGTATTCTATCCCTAATAATTGGTCATTTTCCCCTGAGGTTCAGATTTCAGTTATTGTTTAGCCACACCACTGTTCTTGTATTTATCTCTAAGGCCTCCTCTAGATGGTATGATGAGGAAAGTTGTCAACATTGATTAGCACTGACCCCAGCCTTGCTCTACTGTGGATATAGCTATCTATCTGTGTGACCGCACATATCAAAAAACGTTTCTGATTAAGAAGTATGCTAATGCATATTCATGTTTAATTTGACTTTAAGCTGCCAATAAAATAACCTTGAACCTCTCCAAAAACCTCTTCTAGGCAAAAACTGTTTAATTAGTTAACACTTTCATGTCTGTTGACATGAAAGGCATTTTGCGAAAAACACGTCAACATGGCAAAGTCTTGTATGTTTCACAATCATTGAGAGGCTCTCCATGTCAAGGGTGAGTTCCTCATCTGGAACATGCCCACCCCCTTTAATAGCAGTGGAAACGGCACAGCTGCATCATTTAAAAAAGCCCTTTAATGCAGCTGGAACATCCGCAAACACTAACTGCTCTGAGCAATGATAATGACTCGAAAGAATTTGGTTGCCTTAGTGAACAGACATAACGTTTGTTTATTTCCGACCACCACCCTCGGCACTGGCTCGGGGTCCGTAAACTCAAGCACTTCCTGGGCAGTGTTTCATCACCAATAGCCTCCCAAAGAGCTTTCTCAAAGCCTTCTTGTATGAAATTTCCCCCTTATGGAGTTGGATCTTTAATGTTCACTTCCCTCTGTACTAATAACATGGGGAGTGTACAGAGGGAATTTTTTTTTCCATTTCTTTTTTTTTTTTTCTCTCCCCCTCCATTTTGAAATGACAAGCCAATACAGGGAATGAAATTATTACGAGGGGAAAATACACCACATTTTATATGTACCACTTGCCACGTTGTGGCTTTGCTGCGTGACTCACCTTCTTTGGTGGTGCCATCGATCTGCATGGCTGGTCCGGTGCCGCTTCCATACTCGGCAGAGACGCTAACGCGATACGTGGTGACGGGCAAGAGCTCCCGAAGAACGATGGTGGTTTCGGGGCCTGCAGTAGTGGTCTCTTGCATTGGGTGGTCTCCTCTAATCGGGACGTATGTGAGTCTGTACCTCACCACAGCCCCTGGTGCAGCCATCCAAGACACCCTGAAGCTCTCTGTGCTCTCCTCTGACACCCGCAGATTGCGGACTTTCCCTTGCTCTATGTGAAAACAAAAATTTGCATGATATTTTATAACTCATAAGTACTTGCCTATCCATTGTCAGAGCTAGGCTAATCGCTAATATACGTCATTTATTGTTTTGAGATAATAAATTAAAAACAAAAACGACAAAAAAAAACTACAAAATCAATGTGTGGGACCAGTGACAATCAAAATATGTCTCACCCTCTATAGTGGTCTCATATCCTGTCAATGGAAAACTTTCTCCTTTTTCATACTGTGCATAGACGTTGACCTCATACTTGGTTAGGGGTGTAAGGTGGAGTAAGACAGCAGTGAGGGTGTCTCCAGGCACCGATACGGAAATATAGTCCCCATTGGTGTCCGCTTCAGGCCTGTACTGCACCAGGTAGGACTCAACATTGTCAGCATCGGTTTCCCAGCTAGTTCTGAAACTTCTGGAGGTCACATCCGAGAAGGACAGCGATTTGGGTGTGATCAGGCCTAGGGAAAAAGAGATGGATGAAGGTCTGAATCACTGCTGGCCTTCAATCACAAGTGACCCTCACCTAAAACCCAGTGATTGGAAAATCCTTCCTAGTCTTTTTCATGCTGTCATAAAACATTATTATATAAGAATTATATAATAGGTAATCAAACCTCCTGTTAGTTTCACAACCCACTGGCAGTACTGAATACCTTTCAGGGTTGTAATGCCGAGTGAGTAATTTTTGGCTTTGAAGACAGCCTCCACATGCAGGCTCCCCATGCTCCTCAAGAACCAGGGGGAGGACATATGGGCAACACATTGTTGCACACAAAAAAGTGCACACACACACGTGAGGTGCATTTTGTGAATGCACTCTGTGACATAGCTAATTGGCAGCATGTGCTCAATGAATTTTTGATTTGCTGTGCAAAGGAAAAAAATCTTCCGATTCAAACCCATTAAAACCAAACTCATTATTCCCAGCACAGGCCTTTAAATGATTTCTGACGCACCAACAATTAATAGCAAGTTGTGCATACATTTCATTTCTAGGCTACTTTATGGTTAACTGTTTCCTTTGCAAAACAAAAACAAAGTATTGAACCTGTCTCAAAACAGGTTGGCAAACCCTGATCAAAAATTTTGACAGACACGACTCTTGATCCCACAAATAAAAGCCTATCAAATTATTCAGGTCTAGCGACACAGAGGGCAACACATTTATTTCCTGCCACTGCAATGTTCTGCAGAAATCTAACTTTATATAGGCCAGAATACTCACTTCTCTTCTTGATCTTGAGGAGCTCTTGCTCAATCCGCAGACAAATGGACTGGGTTAGTTCATTGGAAATCCTCTGGAAGGCGTCAAAGTCCTCCACAGTGTAAACATGCGTGTCCGTAGGAGGACTGGCGATAGCTTCCAATTCAGAGCGGACTGCGTCCTTCACACCGACAGCAAAGACCTCCACATCAGAATGTTTCAACTTAGTTGCAGGATCTTTGAAAGCATCCGATGATTTTCCATCTGTAATGAGGATCATAACCCGAGGAACATTGGTCCTTGCACCACGACCAGGAACGAAGATCTTCTCCCTGACATAGGTCATGGCACGCCCTGTGTTAGTTGAGCCACCACGGTATGGGAACTTCTCAACTGCCTTGAGGACCGCTGGTAGGTCGTCATGAGTATTGAGGTAAAACTCTGTGTGTGGGTCTCGGCTGTACTGGACCAAGCTGATCTTCACCTTGTTGGGTCCAATATCGAAGGTTTTCACCAGAACTTCCAAGAAGGCTCTCACCTTGGCAAAGTTGGCCAGACCAATACTATAGGAGCCATCAACTAAGAGGACAACATCTGCTTGTACATCCACTCCAAGCGAACACTCTACAAAGAATGGAGAAGAGTTGTTTTTAGGATTGCATTTACACAATAAATAGAGCATAATATGTTAAGCTATCATTTTGAGTGAACTTGCCAAATGCAATACAACAAAATCCCAACAACATGCAAATGCCATTGTTAAATAAGCCTTATGTCTGCCATGGGGCAAGGGGAGCATTTGCAAATAGTGCTTGTTAAAATAAGTGAGTGGGATGACGTTCTCACTGGAGCTCCAAGCAGGATGAGGTGTTCTCACCTAGGGACACTTTAAGAGGCTCCGTCTTCTCCATGGCCATGACTGGTTCACTGGGGGTCAGGCCCTTGAGGGCAAACAGACTGATCTCATACTCGGTCTCTGGGGAGAGGTCACGCACGTTCACAAACGTCTGCGTGGGTCCAACATACAGCTCCTGGCGCTTGGCCCCAGCTATCATTGGAACTAGCTGCAGCTTGTAGCCAGTCACATCGTCACCAGGAGAAGCATCCCACTGTAGTCTCATGGACTTGGAGGTGAGCTCAGTCACTTGCAGGTTAGAGGCAGCCTCAACCACTAAGACCAGAAAAAACAATACATGTACTTATTAGCTTTGGATGCTTGCCTGTAAACTAATCAAAGACGAGATGAGTTGGTGAATCATAAGATGACCAAATGAATATGGACCCCAGGCATAAAAGAGATTCAGTGAGGTGACTGTAGAAACATTATAAATAGAACAGATACTCACTCTCCTCCCCGCTGGCGAGTGCATTGAGTTGGTCGTCCACAGCAGCACACACTTCAGTGATAAGCTTCCTCTGCACGCTCTTGATGACGTTGAAGTCTGGGACGTTGTAGATGTGCGTGTTGTGAGGGGTGGAAGCCATCAGTCTCATCTCAGCCTCATCTGCCTCTTTAATGCCTTTATACAAAAGAGACAAAACAAATCAAAACAAGAAGAAAAAAAACACCAAAGTCAATCAGCGAAATGTATATGGAACCTCATAAAAAAATTGAAAATGTTCCACACTCTTACTGCCTGCCAAATACAGGAAGTTTACTCATTTATAGTTGAGAGTCAACACCAATAAATCCCAAGTACTCCTTGTAAATCCAATAGAGGCATGTGAGAATGAGCAAAATTAACGTGAGCAGACTTTTTTTTGGCGATTTCTTGGAGCAGTTAGGGAATGTCAGGATCTAGCAATACTCCATAAACATACGAATCAAGGAAGAAGTTTATCATTTCTCCTTTTTTCTTTTAAGAATATCCAGCTGGATTCAAACTGTGGCACTTTGTACTTTGCAGTGAGGAACTGTGGGCCATATCGCCACTGGAAAACATTTGAGGAAAGCATATTTTTGCATTCGGAGCTGGAAACTATGACAACACAGCCAATGGTGTCTGTAAAATGCATTTAACACTGTGGACTGCTGGATTTTTGTCATTTGCTTTCAATCCAGTCATAAAAAAAATGCTTGGGATGAGACACACCAAGACCACACAGCATAGCACTGGACAGAGGATCAAAAGACACAGATGTGAGCTTTAAAAAAAAAAAGCAGAGAGTAGCAACACATACTCACAGACTTCTTGCATTCTCTCTCTCTCTCTCTCTCTCTCTCTCTCTCTCTCTCTCTCTCTGCCACACACTCACACACACACACGTTTACACACTTGCAACTGACGACACACACACACACACACACACACACACAGAGAAACACACTCACAGAAAAACACATACTCAAGCAATTATGCACACTTACCCAGGACAAAAATCTCCACTCCACTGTTTCTGAGTTTTTTGGCGTAACCGTCCACAGGGTCTTGTGACTTCCCATCCGTAATAATCATGGCCACTTTAGGGAAGCCTTTCCTGGACCCAGACGCCTCGGTGAAACTGTTTTTCAGCAGAAAGTCCATAGCGTCACCTACACAAGAAATTTCCAGACCCGTCACAACATTAGCATGAACAATTTTCTGTAGTTTATTTTAATTCTTTATTAAATAAAAAAAACAACACTATTGTCCACCAGAGTTACATTGCGATATAAACATGTGGAAAGAGTATTTGTTTTCCACTCATAAACTGTATGGAAAGTATTCGCTCAAGGTGGAGATCTTGAGTTTCGTGGTTATGAGAGAGCTGGAGGTCAGGCTTTGCCCTTGTAAGTAGATTTTGGCGGGCTTGCGCCGAGCTTGGCTGGGCCTCCACATCAGCAGCCCAAAGGCAAAAAACCACAAAGACAATGAGGGGCTGAGTCAGCACCGTCTGTCCAAATAAGAAGACAAAACCTATACTGTGCCTCAACACCTACAACTGCATTGCATTGGTGCAGGTCTTTCTCTTGCACTGCTTCTACAGCACATAGGGATTCATGGTTGCCATACCAAACTGCTGTGAGTAGCCAAACTGATGTCAGAAATGTGATGACCTGAGAAGTAACAGAGCTGACTAGTGCATGCATAATATACCTGTCATGGTGTTGCCTCCCTTGTAAGGCAGGTTGTTGATGGCGCGCAGCAGTTCACCCTTTCTAAAGTACTGGTTCAGGTTGAACTCTTGCCTGGTGTCGGTGCTGTACTGAACTACTCCAACCCTGGTCTTCTCCTCTCCGATGTCAAAGGCACTGGTCATGGCACCCATGAAGTTGCGAATGTATTTGAAGTTCTCGCGTCCAACGCTCCAAGAGCCATCCACCAGGAAGACCAAGTCAGCAATGGCGCCAACGGTGCATTCTGGGAGGAGAGAGAAGATTCAGAGAGTCAGAGCCCAGGAAAATTCCAGCATCCATTGGAAAGCCACTGAACCGAAACATGCACATTTTTTTTTTTTTTTTTTTCAGAAAGGGAAGCATGTCAAGTTTCTGTATATTTATAAGTCCCTAGTTAGCAACTGAACGTGAATGAGCAAAAGTGGTCAAGGAAAAGTGATGTATGAGAGAAAACCATGAAAAATTCCATCTTGCCTTCCCATCTACAAAAGATACAAAATAATTCCATAATAAAAATAACTGGCCCCTCTGAACTTGTAGTCTATCCTCAGGTATCAGTAGAAGGTAAATCATTTAACTCCTTTGTTGTACACTCAGGGCCTGCTAAGTTTTCACCCACCATGCACAGAGTTTATAGCTTGTATCCCACCAAGAGCTTTCCAAAATGTACACAGAGCTTTCAGAACATTTATGAGATGTTACCAAGGCAGTAATCAATGGAGAGCTAGTCCCTGTATACAAACATCCCCACAACAGTCTTTTACACCTTATTTATCTACACTTCATTCTAGTTATGTTACCGCTGGGAGAATTGTAGATTCACCAACATCCATATCTCTTAAGATCTGTTTTGGTTGGTTTAGCGTGAAAGCTAAGGAGATGGAAGTATAAATTGTAACTTGGTTTTTGGGGTTTTATTGTTGGTAATTTGATTAATGCATTTTCCATGAGAAAAATGCAATGGGATGGGGGTGGAGAAAAAGAACAAGAAAGAAAGAAAAAAAAAAGTGTTGAAAGATATTTCCACAGAAAAGCCTGGGACGTTAGTGTGGAAGTCCACTTGAGGAGGCGGATTTGCTCAGTGCTCAGAGATTATTTTCCACCACTCCTCAACCTCCTTTTTCATGCGTCGGAGGGGAAAGTGAGCGTAGGGTTGCCCAAACATTCTGTCTCTTCTGAAGGAAGGAGAGGGGAGGGGGCAGGCGGAGGAGAGGAGAGGAGAGGAGAGGAGAAGAGAAGAGGAACGGAGAGAAGAGGGAGGGGGGACTGGAGACCACGGCACACTTGTAAAGTGTGATCTGTAATGCTTTCCACTTCCCTCAGTGTTTAAGGGCTTTAAGAGTTTATTTCACCCAGGCCCGGGGGTCCCCGATACAGCTGTTAACTCAACCCAGCACCCAGTGACTGCACATCGGGAGCGAATGGGAAAGCATCCTCAAATTTACAGCTTCTCCATGAACGGCACAAGTGACTACAGAGGGTAATTAGCACAGGGGAGAACGTTCTCAGAAATCACAACCCAAGTGCAACAATAGAATGAAGGGGTTGGGGTACAGGCTGTGGAAACTCGCAGTCAGAAATACTTGCTGCGGTGAAATGGAAAAAAAAAAAAGAAAAAGAAAAAAATCCCACAGGCATAGATGACTTTTTTGGAACTAGGGGCTAGTTCAGTGCTATACATTTCCGTATAAGAACTGAAAATGCATCTGCGGCATTTATTAACCCTTTGATGAGATCTTGCAGTTTTTTAGTAGTCATAATTAGTTCCTTATGTTGCATGTGAAAGACCTCCTAGCGTGTGTAGCCTTTAGCTAGATGGAGAGAAGTTAGTTGAATGAAAGTACTTACTGACTGCATCTGTGACCTGAGGTTTCCTGGTTCCACCACCTGTACCACTTGACTGGACTGAAACATGAGAAACAATTGAGCATTAAGTCTTGTCTCTCTGTTGTGATACCAATTGTATGTAGGCCTATCCAATAAAAAAAAACACAATACTGTAGGCCTACATTAGCAGTTTTGCAGGAAATAGAGAGGCTACTAAACTGCAACTCACTTGTGATCTGGCCAGAAATGGGTAAGCTCTCTTCAGATCCAGAGAATGAAATGATGGTCACCAGATAGTTCATATCTGGTGTCAAATCTGTGATTGCTGTCTTTGTAGAACCTGACGGGAGTCTCAATTCTCTATCTGGTTCATCTGAAAAAAGAAGACTTAAGATATGACATTTAAACCATTTCAACTAAGTTTTGCATAGTTATCTGCTAAGAGTGCATAGGACTGCAATGGCAAACTGCCTTAGTGGAGGTGCTGCTAGAAACAAAAATATAAGATATGCTAACATAAAACATGCTAACATAACTGGTCAGCCAGGGATCTGGCCTCAAAACACGATGATCCCATAGAAAAACCTGTGGAAGTTTTAGGGAAACTTACCTGATTCTGCTACTATGTGAAGTTTGTATCCTTGTACACGTGTTTTTGACGGCCTCCATGTCATTTCTACTGTGTTTTCATTTAGAATTTTAAACCTCAAATCTGAGGGCGGTACAACTGTAAAGAGAGGACATTGGTGATATTAATCATACATGTTACAGGTCTGAAAATGTATTCTTAAATAAAGAAAGTACAGATGGCAGATTCCCAACAATTAACACTTCAGTAGTGAAGCTATCTCGTTCATTGTTGGGATATGTGACACAAATGGACAAAGGCAATAATAGATGAGTGTTGAGAAATGGTACAAGAGGCGGCCATTTTGTTTCAAAATGACATCCGTTTGAGCTGTCAGGCCGTGGGGCCACAGTGAGCAACTCAAGCACACACAAGGGAGAACACAGGCTTTCAGAACACAGAGGAGGTGCTCCACAGAGATCTTCACAGTGGCACAAAAACACATGTAATGGACTGACTGAAAACTTGCATGCTGTGACAGATGTCAGCCCAGCCCAGCTGGGATCCTGGTGTGGAGCCGGTTGACAATGACAGTGATCTTTTCAACAAACACATGGTATCGATTCTACAATGGAGTTACAGCCTGAGAAGATTTAGCTAAAGGCATCCCATGATGATATAACTACATAGCCTTGTACAACCACTATCTTCTACTTAAGTATACTGGCATCCATTGCAAACCTTTTAAAAGAATACACAAAGTCAAGAATGACCTTGGTGTACATTCTTTTCATTACTAAAGTATATTCAAGTACTTAGTAAGCTAAGGAAATTATGACACACAAACAATGAAACAGTATAGTGATACATCGTGAAAAACACGTGAAAATAAAAAATTAACATGGTGTCATGATGACGCCTGTTGTGTTCATTTGAACAGATTTTTGTAATATCATGCACGTGTACATGAAAAGTTGTTGGAAACAACTTGTGGAACTGAAATTTCCATGTACAACACAGACCACATGTAGAGAGAGGCTTTATGTGAAAATATTTTAAATGATATTCTTCAGGTGATCACAATCTATTCTATCAATGCTACAAATCCTTGCTAATTGATCCAACTGATTGATTCATAAAAGAATAACTCAAAACTTAAACCTTAAACTAACTAATACTCAGTAAACAGTGAACTACTACTTAGTTGACTGCTACTTAGTTGACTCAGTAAACAGTGAACTACTACTTAGTAGACAAGTAATAACTTCAGTAGCTAAATTGCTTACTACTACTTACTAAATAGGCCTAGGCTACAGTACATGTGAAAGACAAAGATAAAAATCAGCTGAAACTACACATCTACACATCATCCTATTTCAAAAGGCCTAATTCTAGAAACAATCTACATCTCTACACAGGTGCCTTGATAAGATAAGTCACATACATGCTTGAAGAATATCATTTTAAAATATTATGGTGAAGCCCTGGCTCAGGGTACACACTGAATGTGGAACAACACGCAGGAAAAACAGCCTGAGCATCGGCTTGACCGGTAAACTGAACATCAAAAATGAGAACCACCAACCTGGCAGATCAATTCAACCGTCATGATGACGATCACTCCTTTTCTTTTTTCCAACTGGGCCCCATTCCAACTATCCCACACACTCCACACTGGGAGGCACTTTTAATCCACAATGCACTCACACATTCACTCAATCACACACACACACATACACACACACACACTCTCTCTCTCTCTCTCTCTCTCTCTCTCTCTCTCTCACACACACACACACACACACACACACACACACACACACACACACACTAACATACCCTTATTTTTGTTCTGTGGTTATGTTCTTAGCTTCCTTAGTTTTCTTTCTTTCTCTCCAAATTAAAGGCTGACTGTGTTAGCAGACTACATCTATTTTCCATAAGCTGATTCATGAGGAGCCCATTTTACCCCTATTTTCTCTAACTAGCCTGTTGCTCTGTTCCCAAGCACTCAGAGGGCAGAGATCCAGTAGCTAGACAGAGAAAACTAAATGACTTGGGGTAGAGGGGGGTGTTTGTTCTCTCTCTCTTTAGGAAGGCATGACTATAGACCCTTCTCTGCTCAAGAGGACCAGTGACTGGTCAGGGGGACCCAGTAGGGCAGCAAGGCCCAAGTCTAATTGAAAACATCTCAACTGAGACAATTTACTGACCATTTACTGTCATTAGATCACTGCATGTTGACTTGGCATATACTTAGCCAGACAATTGCAACTGCAGAGAACCAGAGGCCATAGAAGTCTTTAAAAAAAATGCCTTCAGTTTTTTTTTTGTTTTTTTCCCCCTTTCCCTTCTCGACTGCTGGAAGTATGATTTGCGAGAGGCACATTTAGTCGTTTTGTTCCATGATGACAGAAGAGAGAGAGATGAGAGAGATTTCTGGCCCCCAGAAATGCAATCTTCTCCCCAAGATGAAAATAGTTAAATGTTCCATTCTCTTTTCCACTCTGCAGCAGAAATACAGAATGTTTTCTACTTCAACCGTCTCTACTTCCAGTCTAGACCTTCGCTCTTCTCAGTTTATCAATGTGAACAGTTAATGTCAATGGGTAAAAACTAAGTAAACAATAATATTTTTGTAGAATAGGCAAATGGCTGAAAAAACAGTAAACAAAGTGACATTTAGCTACAAGCAGAAAACACTTGTTTATGGAAAACATGAAGTCATACTTGTAACAGCAACATTGAAAAAACTAGCTCTGCCATAGCAAATATGCAGTGACAGTGCTCGATATTATTCCACTTTCCTGCAAATGAATATGGATGGATACACACACACACAGCTTTTCACTCAACTAATACAAATAAAAAAAGCAACTTCATGTCAAGGTATGCTAAATTGTTTGAATGCTTTGAAAACATGAAAAGAAGGAAATTATACTGTAAAACTTACTTATACATACATATATAAACACACTAACAAAACCTTTATTCTTGTTACCTTTTGGCAAAAATATTTAGATGTTACTGCAGAATTAATTAAAAGATTCTCCTTTTTTAATTGAGAGGACATAACCATGAATTCAACAATGCAATATAATACAACAATAGGAGAAAGTCAGTGAAAAAAAGCACAGAGACAATGTAAGATCTTGTCTTTACATTATTGAACTGAACAGACTACCTTATAAAAACGTTCTGGAAAAGAAAAGGGAAGGATATAGAGGGGCAGCTGAAGAAAGAAAAGCATGACAGTGTGGTAGGGGAAGTTTACCTTGAGCATCAGCAGCGAATAGTACTACTGCTGCAAGAATGGCAGCTGCTGCCAGAGACAGCCTGGTCTTCATTTTTTCTCCCTCTAACTACCCTCTGCCTCAGAAGCACATCAATAAATCTGCAGAGAGACAGACAATTCAGAGAGGTTACAAACAGAGAACACCAAACTCTCTTTTAGAGCAGTCACGAGGATACAAACCAGTGGGAGTTTTGATTCAATAGAAATCTCGTAAAAATCAGAAGAAAGAAATTATAGAGGTCACAGTTAATATCTTCAGCAGAGAAGCATTTCTAAGAATCCAAGTAAGGACAACCAATAGGCAGGCCTACTGACAACTCCATAGGCTGCCATATATTACAATGCCTTATGGTGACCTGGAAATTTTGCGCGCCTCTCTGCGCTTCCAAAGTTGCACCACGCACAGTTCCACAATTTTATACACCAGTATAAGGGCGCCTCCTGGAGTATCCGAAGAACATGACTCGCTAAGGCTGGCCAAATTCAATTGGTAAAAAAAGATTTAATCTTATTAGGCTAGACATGAATTAAAACGTTAGACCTACATGAGAGATAAAACCAAATGTTTAAAATGCCGCGGCATAACACAATAGGCATAAAATAGGCTATGTAGGCTGTTTGTACAAAGGTCGAGGGGAAAAAACTTTGCCAATTCAATTCATTCGAACAGATTATAAATGATCAGGTGTTTCAGAGTCATTCAAATCTGATTTGTCCGTATTTTAAAACAACGATAAACTGGGTCAAATTGTTCCTCCGTGTCTATTCCAGATTATCTCAAGGCGCGGAAAACGCTGTGAAACGGAATATCACATGACCCTCGCTATTAAATATATGCATTAGTAAATTTGGAGCAAATAAGATGTTTGCCAATTTACAGTACAGTATTTGGATGATTACCCCATGAGCTACTCCAGGCGAGAAAAACTTCTTTCATTAGTTTAAACAATGATGTAGCCTATTGCACTGGCGCGCAAAGAATGGACAATCCTTTAGCGCGTCAATTAATTGCATTTCATATAGACCAATTGTTGACCCAATCCTCACCATCCTTTACACCACCAAGTAAGATTCCAGTTCCAATATAAAATTTCCTTCAAGAGAACTTGCCGACAAATAAAGCACCCTCTGGATACTTACCAGACGATAGGTAGCCTATTTTTTTTTTCTAAACTTAAATGAATGGATGTGAAATGCTCCAATAGAAAATGAAATGCAACCCTAACCTTCAAGAGAAAAGTCTGTTCTTTTTCGTGATATTATGTCTCAAGATGCCACAGGTCTTCAAAGATGCCCAGACTGAGATGGGAGGCTCCGCTTCTGTGAGTAGAGAGTCTTTCGATGTGACGGATCACTCAAGAGCTCCCGTTTCGGACGTCCCAGAAAGGAAGCCTCTTTCCAAATGGGAAGAATTTCTCCACAATCTGCTACTTAATAGGGGGCTGTCCCCGATTCTCGTTTTACTATCGTAAGCTCTTACGACACAACGCTATTTTGGAGCTTTGCCACGAAATAATATGAAACTTTCTGGTGCGTGGGGATGCACTCTTGGAAACTGCGCATTTTCAGCATTCCTTTTGAATGATGTTCATCACAACGTTGTAGCCACAGGTCTATCTGTTCTTGGAAACTAGTAGACAATCTCCACTGGTCATCTGTGGGCGTTTTGACATGAGTCCCTTGAAAATTCTAATTTTGGTTCACATAAAATCTCCTTTAATCTAATCAGCCTAATAGGCTACTTGATTGTAATAATAACCTCTTAGGCCTGATTCATATTATGTGAGTTTCTCTTTTTTCTTTAAATATCAGCTTCTGTTGTGTGAATGTAGCGATTAAAGCTGGGGGGGAAAAAAAAACACTTTTTGTGCGAATACAGAATTAATAGACAAGCAGCCACTTGTTAAGGTTCTGTCAGCAACTTGGACCTCTTTATTGATAACTTGGGACAAAAGGCTAAATATTAAAATATAAAATATCAGAATATAATGCTTTAAAATCCTTTTGCAGCTTCTGAACTGGTATGGCACATAAAATAGAAAGATAAATATACCGGTAGTTTGAAATGGTTTTGAATTTGCATTTATAAGAATTGAAAACATTTCCTATGGACATGGTAGAATGAACTACTTCAGAGCCAGTAAGTCTACTATAAAATCTTACTGTCTGGACTCTCACACACAAACACAGACACACACCAGTCTGGGACAGGCTACTTTCCAATTTGCCTTCATTAACTAGCTAACACACCCCCCTAGTGACCAAGAAAGGAATTGCACTGTGAGAGATGTATGAAGTCAAATGAAGTGCCCATTAGGCCTTTCAGCTCAAAGCCAAAAGGGAAACAGGGAAAAGGGACTTGCCCATAATCAGTCTTCCCTTGAAAAATACATACTCGGCAGTAGCATTGATGATAAAACATGTCTGTGACTACAGTATGTCCATCGGGAGGCTACAGCCGAATTCTCTTCCTGGATGGGCATAGCAGAAAGGAACAGTGGGTAGGAAGGTCTAATAAGTGAGTGCTTGAGTGAGTGATTTTCCTGGGTTCATTATAGGACTACAGAGGTGACCCAAGACTTATTGTTGACATAAAAGATGTGTTACAACTTATGAGGCAAAAAATGACCACTAAGAATTGATGAAACCGATCCGTCTTTAACCAGTCAAAATAACTCAAATGGAATTATTATTTAACTACAACAACAAATATGAACAAATATGTCTACCAAAAGATTTCTGGAAATTAAGAAACACAGTCAATTCAGGAGAGGCTGATTTTATTGTCCTCAGGTAAGACAAAGGTAAAATAATTTACAAGTCGACATGGATATCATTACGACAGAACAGATTAACTCCCTGAAAATGGATTTTGTACAACCAGTGGACGGATGCAGAAGAGGCCAAGTTGTGGTTACTCCTTCTTCTGGGGAATCGCTGCCTTTAACAGTTCATAGATGACGTATCCGGTTCCTTTGAAAGAGAAGGCAAAAAGCAATAATGGAATTTTATAGTGACTATGTCTATGCGTCTATGCGATAACTACTCCTAAGATTAGCCAATAGAGAAATTTGCTGGTTTCAGACATAAATATCACTCACCCATGATTGTCAATGCCATAGTGGTCCTGTAGAGCACTGCGTCTGTAGCGCCGCCCTTCAGGTGGACTGGAATACCATTGTCCTCCTGATGAAGCACATACAGCACCATCAGTACTTGCCAAATACACAATGCCTACTACTGGACTGGCATCCGTTTCCCAAAAGCTTGGTTGTCAATGGGAAATTGCATTGCAATTAACATAGTTGCTAACTTAGTTAGCGACTATGCTTTTGGAAAACGGACGCATGGTGTCACAAAACAAAGCAAAACTGCGCTAGGGAAAGAGCTTAAAGGAGAACTCCAGCACATTCAATCTATATAGTTTCTGTGTTTCAGGACTTCACATACTGTACTTTCTTCTGGTACAAAAATGACAAATCCATTCAGAGAAAAGCATGTACATCTGCTAATTTCATATTACAAAAATAGATATTTTTTTGACGTTTTTAATCTCACTCATTTCTTGACGCATTATTAAAGTGCGTGAAGCCAAATGACACTGGTTGGAGATACTTGAAAACGTCAGAATTCTCCTTTAAGCAATGGGGAACCCAACTTCATCTCCTTTTACTTGACTAAAATGCATGGTTGGTCCGTGGGACTTCAGAGATTGAGCACCTAAGCACAATTCTATCAGCAGCTATCAAACATACAAGTGTCAGACAGGCCTGTGAATTATTTTATGGTCACAGACTGGCAGAAGTAAGTGAATAAGCCTGGTAGAAGGGAAGAAAATTTACAATAACACCTTCACCTTTAACACCAAAAATGAATGAAGGAGGTTACATTGTAAACCACACACCAAAAAAGCATCATGCATGCTCACACAGGACAATACACATACACATAAATACACAGACAGACAGACAAACAAACACAAACACACACACACACCATATACACATCATCTCATATTCACACAAACACCCAACCCCAAAAGGGATATGTATATTATTTGCATAAAAATCCAAGAAGAACAGAACTGTTGCAAAATGTATGAGCATCTGGTTTTGGTAAAAAAAAAAAAAAAAAAAAAAAAACAGGATCTTCATAAGACAAGACCAAGTGAATCCTTTTACTGCAGATATGTTTAACCTCACTGGATTTCGTCATTCAACTTGCTCCCATTATGTGGGAGTCAGACCAACGTCAAGCAATAGTGCACAGCACAGATATCCCAATAGTTAGTCTTGTGTAGAGGGTTAACATGAGACATTTAGTTTTAAGCTGTGAGTATTGAGAAATACCAAACATTTAAGCAATGTTAGACCGATTAAAATACATAGGGGATAAGCCTTTTCTAGGTCATTCTATGAGAAATTAACCAGCGCCTCCCACTCAATCCCCTTCAAGTGGTCTGTTTATGTCTCTTTTTGCCACGACAGCAGCAACTAATGCATTCTAAATGCAATCGCTTGTCAGCATAATCAAAGAATATGTATCTATCAGCCATATCCACCATTTCTGATAACGGCCTTAACTGTAAGAACAATAGCCTTACTGACCATCCTGAAAAGCAGACATTTTCTTGAAATGTTTTACTTGTTACAAAAGTCTGCCACCAGAATAGTGTTAACATAATAGCCTTACTTTTCTCTTTTTATAGTCCCCTTCCAAGAGGCCTATGATATCTATGACTTAAAAAAATGCGAGGGGTCGAGGATGGAGAAAAGGGAAAGAAAGAAAAAGAGAAGGCGTATTAGACATGGAATGACCATATTACAGACAGACAAACGGTTAATTCAAGACTCCCTGTCATGCAAACATGACTTACTTATTTGTTCAACCGCTGGAAAGCTCACTGCATGAATTGCGCACCTTGAACAAACGGCATTACGCATTGCATAATACTTTACTGAGAGTACGCAAATACATGAATTACAGTCCATTCAATTACTCTCCTGCTATTGAAATAGAAACACTCATTAGATCTATAACCGCACATGGATAATGTGGGCTTTGTATTGGTGTGACTATTTGACAACATTCCTGATCTGTGCTACTCCAACACTCACCTGAAACATCCTCTGTTTCTCAGGTACCCGATTCGCCACCTGCTTATTAGCGGTGGTGCTCAGCATCCGCCGAGACACCTGTTGCAATGTCTGCAAAAACACACACGAATACATACGATACATAACAGAAGATGGCAGTCAAGAATTTGTAAAAATGTACCGGTTACAAGATGCAAGGTTCACCAAACTCTTCCTGTAGGCTAAGTGTCTGGCCCAACGCCCAATTCGGCGAATTGACTACAAGCTAACTTATATCCTCAAGAATGAACCACGGGTTAATGCTCTCACAGTTAACTTCATACCCTCCGCCATTGCTACTTCCTCAAAAAATACTGAGTATTTAGATCTAGAGTAGACCATTTTGCTTTTCTATAACCAGTTCAGGAAATGAACTTAGGTTCAACTAAGGTTCAACCCATGGACAGTGCAACCACATTTCAACTTTGGCATGCTAGCTAACGATATCGTTGTTGCACCGTTTCAGACTAGCTAGCGTTAAGCACTTTGTCCCGCTGTCCTTCCATGACCGCTGTCTGAGTTCAAACAATATTCCATATTCACGAGAAAGCTACATGACAAATGAGACCTGGCGTATAGCCTACAGTCTAAAATCTGATACTGTGGTCAGATCAAGCGTTTGCAATATACAATAAAACTGTTGCGATATAGCCTACTTACCATGAATTTACTCATCTTCCAACCCTTCAAGCGTCTTTAGGAGTCATATGAGGACAACCGGTGGCGCGCGTGCGTTCAGGTACGACTATCCCCGTATCCGGTAATAGGGCGACTTTAATCAAAACTTAAAGTCCCACCATCCGCTTTCTCCAGAAAATATAGAAGACCTTACCTTATGTTATTAATGAAGACCCCGGTTGCGGACTTGCTAAAATCTGGGTGATAAATATTACAAGTAGCCATTCTAATCGGGATGTCGCCAGAGGATGCATCGTTGGAGTGCTTAATGAGTGCACTTGACCTGTTTACAAAGCCGAGCTTTCTCACGCAACTTCATTTTCTTTTTTGCACGCACGACATTCTTGCATAGATTACCAAACTTTGCAAAGCTTGACTTTTATTCTGATATCTTTACGATTACTTTTTACTGTGGTTGTGTTCAATGTTTTAAAAGGTTATACTGCCGCCTGCTGTACATGTATACACACTGCCGTTGAGAAAGATGCATTACAGAATACCAATCCAGACATTTTTTTTTATTCTGAGTTAGGACATAAAGGTTAATTTAATGGACAACGACATGACACATAACTGACAAAATAGCTCTTTTTTTATACCAGTCTAGTGGGCAAAGGAAATATATGGCAACTTAGAGGTGCAAAATATGATTTGAAGAGTAAAAACTCTAGGTCCAGCCACGTCAGTGAAAAGATTAAAATATGTAAAACGTAGGGCCCCAGATCTCCAGAGGACCCTTGATGATAAATCCTCTCTGCTTTTAAAATCTGTTTCTACTTTTAAGTATTTACATTGTCATACGTCTCTTACAACAACCTAAATCCATGCATACGGTACATCCAAGCCCAAAGCTGACAGTTTTACAAAACACTGCAAACAAATAGCAGCACATGACCTAGAAAAATAAGTAATAAATTCAGCCTCCAAAAGATACCAAATACCGAGCTGACCACTATTGTGGACATAAATGTAAACTGTAACATGTACTTGTAGATCACAGCACAATTGGTTTCTGGTTGCAAACAGCAGTATAAAAAAAAAAGAAAAGAAAAAAAAAAAAAAAAAGAATAAAAAGTACTGACACTGGCAGTATTTAAAAGCGAATGTTTGACCTTTGACATAGAGCATTCCAAACAGTAGTAAAATCAGCACTGTATCTGAGGGGAGGTCCCAGCATTTCCTCTCAAGCAGACAACATTTTTAAGGTAACACATCATAATGCACTTCAGAATAATATTAATAAATAGACTTTCAAGTTAACCAATTACTTGACCTCTGAAATTCGACCAATAGACATACTCGAGCAGACAACCCAAATGCACATACACGCATTCTCACAAACAGCAGACAATAAGGCAGAAGCTTGCAAAACAACCGTCGTTCTTTATCATGCTCTCAGCCAAACAAGCATGCAGAGAGCACTGGGTGGTATTCCAAGAAGGTAGATAAGTGACAAAAATGGGTAAGTTGAGCTGGAAGTAGTGGTAAACTTCATAATAGAGGAGCCTCGACTCCTTATTCTCTTAACTAAACAAAGCCTGTAGGCTCCTCTATTAGCTGGTTTACGACTTCCTCAAGGTTAATTTAGCCAGGCTCATCACTTAACCACCTTCTTGGAATACCCCCCTGGTCTGATGATGACCATGATGCCTTCTAGTTGGGGATGTCAGAGTTGTTGCTGCGGCTGCCATGTTTGTGGTGGATGATAAGTAGGACCACACCGAGGAAGAAACAGACGGAACCGACAGTGATGTATGCGATGCCCAAGAAGGGGTTCTTTCCTCCCATCCAAGAGATGGTGCTGAGGATCATTCGCTTGCGGCCCTCGAAACTACGCACGGGGTAATCTGTTGCGTCAAGTTAAGGGGAATTTCAAGAAACAAACACATGGGAGAATGGATCATATAGGAACAAACTGCTATCATTTTGGTGAACACATTTTAAAGAAAAGGGCTTGCTGGTTATATATTGTCAAGATGCAATATACACGCAATATACACACAATAGTTTAGACAACTTCATCTTCAACCTATCAACAACCACTGCTGCTGGGCGCTTAAAACTTAACTGTTGGATTACAAGGAAACCAACAAAGATTTAATTTGTTACCACTGTTAAATCAGATTACAACACAGAGAGCATCAGTCAGACAGGCATGTGAAAAGCTCTGTAATCTCACCACCCTCTCGCAGCTTAGTCATACACAACTATCTCCAAAAATCCAAATACTAGCCATGGCCATTTCAGATAACTGTGCGTTCACTTTAAGAGTTAAAAAGTTAACAGTTGAAAAGGATACTGTAGGTGACCTCCAAGGTGTAGTTACCACGAGGCAACGTTGGAGTCATGCTGTTCTTCCTCTGGATGATACGGTAGAGTTTGCGGAAGGTGGGCAGCGCAGCTGTACGCATCCAGACAATGAAATCCTCATTAATGAAGCCATTGTTCTCTGGGTCGGCATCCAGCTCATAAACTTGCTTGTTCCAGTTTACAGGCTTTGAGGTACCTGGAGAGAGATGGAAGTTTAAAATATCTAATACCGTTTGGACAACAAAGTGAGCTGGTTTCAATATTTTAGGCAATGTGCAACTGTACATCACTGTTAACCAGGCGTCCGTTTCCCAAAAGCATAGTTGCTAACTGAGTTAGTAGCTATGTTGGTTGCAATGCAATTTCCCATTACCAACTAACTAAATTTGCTAAGTCTGAGTCTTTAGTCCGAGCACTATTGGTAGGAAGAAGCACCAGAGAATTTGGTACTTAGACTGAATAGTGAACAGATATCTTACATGAACTGAATGGTACTGTAGGAAATCAAACTGAAAGTGACCTTATGGTGCATTTCAGTTTGCTCTAAGCCAGTGGTTCTCAAACTTTTTCTGTCATTCCCCACTTTGGACGGCAGAGAATTTTCACGCCCCACCTGGCAGGCTCGATTTGCACACTATATCTCTGTAAGGAATACTTTGCGAGTACAGGATTTTTTTTCAATATTGGAATTTTCATCTTACTAATACAAATCAAATTTCTCGAGCCCCTCATCATAGCAACAAGCACATTACACCATTGGAAAGCTAAATTTACTGTCATATGCGCACATCTGACAAGTAGCTGTGAATTCGGGGGGGCATGGTGCGGTTGTTGATCGAACGCAAAGAGATGTCTCGCGCCCCACCTGTCATGTGTCTGCGCCCCACTAGTGGGGCCCGCCCCACAGTTTGAGAAACACTGCTCTAAGCTGGCAGTTTACTATTTGGTCTCCATGTTGTACCAAATTCTTTTACTCTTAGTCCTACCAACAGCACTCAGAAATCTCAAACAACAGGGCAATGGTGGCAAATATTCTGGATAAACACTGTAATATTTAATAGCCCTTAGTCAGGGTGCTGGGGGTCATCATCCCCCGCTGTAATTGGCTCATTCAATAATTCCCTCACTCTCCACCTCAAGCTAGTGTGTGGTGAGCGTTCTGGCGCATAATGGCTGCTGTGCATCACCCAGGTGGGTGCTACACACTGGTGGTGGTCAGTGAGGTCCCCCTCAACTGTGAAGCGCTTTGGGTGTCTGGAAAGGCGCTATAGAAATCCAATGTGTTGTTGTTGTTGTTGTTGGTAGGGCAGCAGTTAAGGAACGTGACCAGTATGCTAGTAGCCTTGAAGTTGTGGGTTTGAATCTTGCCTGGATTCTTGAGCAAGGGGCACTGTTGTTACTAAGTTGCTCTAGGGAAACTGGCCCTGAAGTAACTGATAGTTGACAGATTTAAATCGCTTTAGATAAAAATGTCTGATAAATGGAAACGTAGAGTCAGAACTTGTTGCAAATGACTGGTGTATTTAAATCCCCTACAGAAGCAGGATTTGACATTATTTATTTATTTATCTCTGGTGGGTGTGGTGCCAAGCACTTTCCACAAGAAAAAAAGAAACGTTGCCACATTTGGCTCCTTTGTTTGAGAGTTTTCTGCAGGTTGGACAAGTGTGCGACAGATGACCTCACCAGAAGGGAGCATACCTTGGAAACTGGCCGTGAGGTTAGAGTTATTGCCTCCAGGATTCCTGAACTTCACATGTTTGTCTGTCCACCAGGCAATACCTTTCTTCACCAGGGGAATTTGTGTTTTAGTTCCATTGGGGTCAATGTAGTACAACTCCAGAGTGTCTGTGGAGAAAAGAAAAGAAAACAAAACAAAAAAAGTCAGAGTGATCTGCAGTCTGGTCCTACAGTTCACAAAGCTCAGTGCTGCAACAAATTTGTCTTACCATTGAACATGCTGTTTGCAATTGCACCACATGGGGCAATTGGTTTATTGTCAGTGCCAGTGCGATAGGGCTCACATTCTTTGCTAGGACTCTGTGCGAAAAAAATAAATAAAATTTGCGTCAATAAAAGGACTCAAGATAAATAAATAGAACAAAAGTAATCAAATAAGAGAGAAAAGATCCGAGGCACTGCAATATAAAAGTCCTTTATTTAGGAATGTGTAGCTGGTGGCGGTCCGCACCACACACGGGTCTCGAACCCGCCACCCCGCAAGCTACAAACTCCCGGCGTGGGAGTGGAACGCTCTAACCAACTGAGCTAAAAGCCCGAGCTTCTAACTCAGCGTGTTAAAAGCGCCCATGGAATTGGGTGATGAGGATTTACACACTACCACCGAGCTAGCCGCGCTAGCTGGCCTCCGTTACAAATGGACCAGCCGCGTTACGACCTTCTTCAGGGCTTAATTAAAACTGATGACACAGGTGCACTTAAAAAAAAGGTAGAACTCAGTCACATGATATGGTCATTTTTTGAATCTATTTTCTTTTTGATCCTGAAGAGCACCTGACCCTGGATATTTATCTTCACCCACTGAATCAATCACCTTTTTCCTCCTCTTTATCTCAAAAGTAATCAAACATTCCGCACAGGCTAGACTATCCCTGTCTGACCAAACCCACCTTGAGAGAGGTAAGGTCCCCATTGAGCTGGCTGTCATCTCTGGACTTCACATAACGGCGATGGTTCTGGTAGAAATTTGACAGCCCGTAATACATGAAGACGTTACTCTGGAAATATAAGACAAAAGATAAGAATGCAATCATGAATGCACATAAGTATTGACTGAACACCACCACACATACTTCAGTTGTATAGTGATCATGATGTGCAATAAAGTAACTTTATCCTTTCAATGATTAATTCGTTACAACTGTTTGCTAAACTTTCGCCACAACTAAACCCACTGTAAAAACAACAACATAGGCCAATATCAGAAATATTGTCCCCCCAATATATTTCTTTACATTATTCTGACTTACCAAAAACAACTTAAAAAATGATAGCAAGAAACAACAAATTACCTCGAAAGGCAGGTCCAGGGAGAAGGGAAGAGAACATTTACATGGTCTAGTACTATTCCAGCTGAAGTTCTGGGAACAGTTGAAACAGGGACTAGACATGTCGATTCCCGTATAATCAATCTGTAAAATGGAAACAGAAGACTTCAAGGATCTGCTTCTCATTCAACAGCAGGTCACACTTTTCACTGATTCCATGTAAACTAACGTTAATATCCACAGTGGAGTTATCAAAACTTTTTTTTTGCAATAACACAAGTAAACATTCGACAAGAGATACTGTAAGTCCCTGGGCCCGGTTGCACAAAACACCTTAACAGATGATAGATTCTTTGAAATAACTTAGAAGCTAACATGTCTGTGTTGCCTTGATGGACAACGTTATGTTGGATATCAACAAGTCAGTGTGACTCCAGAACAAAACATAGCGTTCATGTTACAAAATCACAATTAAATGTAGCCACGTTGTTGAATTCAAAAGTAACAATGTATAGGCTACTTTAGCAGCAGCAAGTAACAGTTTTCTTTCACCGTTAGCAAACTCACCTCGAATTCCTTGATGTTGTTTGATGTGACATAGAGACCGATTCCGATAGGAATGAATATAAGGCCGATGACAAAAAACGCAGGAAGAACAGTGCCCGCTGTAAGAATGGGTTGCCAAGCTGGTAATCGTTGCTGTTTAAAGGCTGTATTATCAGGCTTTTTGCTTTGAACTGCCGCCCCACCTGGTCCAGAGACCCCAGGGTGATGCCCGTCTTCCTCCTTTGCGTTGTAGCTGGACGCCATCATACCTGCAGTCTTCGGTTAGAAACGCTAGCAGTTATGCTAGTTAGCTATTTCCAACTAAGTGTAACGTTGTATTTATGATGAATCAGATAGCCAGCCAGCAAAACTGGTAACTGACTAAGTCTTAAAACAGAGACATGGCATTGAAAATCATCGATGTTGGCGATAAATACCAAAATTATAATATCGCCCCGACTACCAGCAACTGCTTGTTGTTTGGTGAGCTAGCAGGGGAGGGGCGACAGGAAGTGGATAAACAACCACAGAGGCGTCTATGTTACGTAATGACATCAGAGGTTCTTTTTTTGCAAAAAAAAAAATCTGTTTGCCATGGTGGGAATAAAGCAAAAAAAACAAACAAACAAACAAACAAAAAAAAAAAAAAACATTAGCATCAATTGTTCCCATTGTGATATTGTGATTTAGTTCCACCAAAGATACTTGTGATTTAGTTCTACCAAAGATACCTCAATGCATGGAAGGCTATGAAAAATGAGAAAAAATGGGACAAAGCTTCACGTTAGTGTCATCATTTTTATTTTATTCACAACATAATCAGTTTGTGTAGGCCTACTCTACTAATTATCTGGTTATCCACTGTTTTCTCCACATTCCAGTCTGCTTTCATCACATACTCATTTACCATCTCTTTTCTCATTTCAAATGCCATGTGAGTGTTCACTGAGAGCT
Source organism: Sardinella longiceps (assembly GCA_027497455.2). Classification (NCBI taxonomy): domain Eukaryota; kingdom Metazoa; phylum Chordata; class Actinopteri; order Clupeiformes; family Clupeidae; genus Sardinella; species Sardinella longiceps. Next base: position 1,663,555 of record JAODXP020000025.1, read on the forward strand.
CCTCACATGGTGCCATCATCTACAATTGAGCTGAACTGAAAACATAATAAAACAACTGTGTGGATACAATCTGTTCTCAAACACAAAACCAACACACATAGCCAACTTATAGCATACATCTGCATTTGCTCTCTCTCCCTCTCTCACTTGCCACATTCTCAAAGGCCTACTTCCCATCACCAAATACAAGATAACTTATTAAGGATGTGACAAAATATGAGCAAAGGCTTTTTCTTCTCTGTACTCCATACCTTTGTACCTCCATACCTCTACACCTTTGTTTATACCTTGACATTGTGTGAAAAGGCTGCATTTTCATGCCTCAACTTTATAAACTGAAATGGAAAGCAAGATAACAAAAGACAGGAACCATAACAATATCCAGACTATGAAGAAGAGTATTCAGAGAGAATACATAAGAGAGCTCATATCAACCGTCCCACCTGGACTGGTGTGGATAAACCCCAGACAACACTATACAATACATTATTGGTAATAATAATTGTTTGGGGGATTACAGTAAGATGACATGTCATGGCTGAAGAGTCGAACATGTGCTCGGATCATGTCAGAACAGGCTGAACGCATCAGGTGGAGATTCAGAGCGGTTTGATAATCAGGTGGTGCACATCGTATTCTGTGGAGAAATACAATCAATTAGGAAAACGAGACAAAGTTGATTGTGATTTTTCTCACAGTAGTGTAAATGTAATTTACAAATTCAAACACTACAAAATTCAGGACACATATTCTGCTGAACAGTCTAAGCTGCATTGGTATCATGTTGAGGTGTTTGATATTGCAGTGGACTAACCTATTCAACATCGAAAAATAATGTAAATAAATGAACTATTGTACTTGACTGCTCTGACTTGATTTTAATAGGCCTGCCAACTTAATTTGCGGCAATCTAACAGAAAGAGAATGCCTGTAATTTGTACATTAAAAGTGAGATTAAGTAACGAGGCCAGTTAAGCATTAAGTAAAACCAGCGGCAGCCATGGACAGCAAGTTAGACTGTGTGCTCATTGTAATACATGCTTATCATTAACCTGGGAAGTGCTGTTTTACTTCTCGTATTCAGGACTGACCTCCTGTCATGGAGGTGTGGGAATCATATATCTGCTATTTCTGGTAGTCTCTATCAGATATTTCTAATTATACAACAATTAGGTCCGGTCGAGCTATTTCTGAATTTCTGATTAGGCCTTATTATAGCCTAATATTTTTATTAATATATTATTATAATAATATAATATTAAACTATTATAATTATTTATTATTAATATATTAATAATACTATTATTGGATCAACCGCTTTAGAGTGGACAGGAGAAGAGAAATGAATACAATTCTGTGCTAAAGAAATGCTCAGCCTGTCCACTTTCTCAGTGCCTCATTTTGATTCTCCAGTGCTGGTGAAAGCACCTCTAGGGTACATGGGATGAGCTCACGTGAATGCGTGTATTCTGTAATGATATATTCTCTCTCTCTCTCTCCCCCTCCCCCCATGTAAGTTATCTGGTCACCAGATGCTTCTCCTTAATTATATGTAGTGTGACTCCACCAATTCCTTCCATGTTTCTTAGCACTGGTGCTTTGCTTCAACTTTCCTCACTGTGGAGCTTATAAAGGGGGCCAACAGTCTTTGTTGAACTGAAAGCTTGGTAGTTGATCCAGAGTGCACAGAAAATATAGCACCACACACTCTATTCCAGATGTTGGATTTGCTATTTTATAGACAATTTGGCACTATGTGCTTATTTTCAAAGCAAATAACTTTGTTCAGGGTGAAAGTTCTACTTTTTTTTCAATTGCCTTGGGATTGCAGCATTTTATCCTATTTATGCAAGTATCAAAAAAGTTAAACTGCTGCTTTGTTCTCTTGTCTCATGTGAGTAAGCGAAACAGCTGTAAGGTTTACCATTTTGTCATAAATGGAACAATCTCAAACAGAAAGCAGATTCTAAGCCAAGGGGACCTGCGCTTACCCAAGAATCAATTATGGGAACAACTCTGGCTCTCATTTCCCTTTGTTGTATCTGTAACTGACTTGCTCTTTTTGACTTGTTTGACCGCATCTCCTTAAAACATCCTGACAGACTTTGTTGATTAAGTCTTGAAATACTGCAAGGACACAGTCAACATTTTCTTAAAGGTTATGGTTATCTTTGATAAATGCTGCATTTTATCAGCTGTAAACTTTAAGATACCCCATGTGGCTGTTTGGTAAAGAAGACCATAAAATGTCCTTTGTCAAAAGGCATAAGAACTTGAAGCATATTGTATTATTAACGTTCTCATGCATTCAGTGTCTCTCAATGTGTTCCCACCAAGACTGTAATGGAGTCCGTCTAAACCAAATGTCTTTTTATATTCTTTAAAAGCATTATTCTTTTCCCTGATGCATATGGACTAAATTGAATAAGACAAAGAACCTCAAAAGGGAAATGCAAGTCTGACTCATACTACTTTGATGTACATTATTGATGTCAAACAATAGGCCTTTGGCTTGAATACTAACAGTTTTATTTTCCCTTAATCAAGAAATCAGATGGATGGTAATTTGCTTTTATCTAAATTGTTGTTACAGGCAATTGTGATTTAAGACTGGAAGTTTTATCAGATTCATGTTTCCCATGATTTTTGTTTTTGGGGGGTTAGCAACTTTCCCAGATCTTTACAATATCAGATGTGAACATACAGTACATGGCCCCACACAGACAAAAAACATGTTTATTACATCCTGTGGTTGTTGAACATGCTGTTGCAATCATACAGATTAGATTACCAAACAGCCATATTAGATATGAAATTCAGCAGTCTTATGGAGGTTTATTGTCCTTTTTTTTGCATGAATTAAGTAAGCATGAACAACAACAATACAAAAACAAACTGGTTTGCCGTTGGTAAATAATCAGTTCATTCATGATGGTCTTCAGTGAGTCACATTATTCCACATCTGTAAAAACCTCCATAGGTTTGACATACACAAAATGGGATGGATATGAATGATATGAATTTCAATAATGTCCAGTAAATCACATGACACAGTCCAGCCACTGGCATTAGTAGTGAAGTCATTTTGACCCCCCCCCCCCCCAAAAAAAAAACAAAAAAAACATGAAAGCTTTGTGCCAAAGCAAGTCAACACATGCAGGCCTCCATAGAGCTGAGATTCCTATACTGCTATACTGTACATAAAGCAGTTTATGAAAACGTCCTTTGAGAAACGATAAAAAAAAAACATGCTGTGAAATAGCAAGACTGTGATGAAAGTGAACATCAGTTTTTCCTTGGTCGAATTCAGGGTGTTTAACATCCTCACTATAATAAAGATCAGATCAGGCCAAGGTGCAGTGGGATTCTAGAATATAATTCAGATTCCATAGAGCTCTGCCTCTGCACGAGGCACTTCAAGCCTTCCCGCCCCCTGTGGACACAGAGCTGCAGACAGCAGATTTCCTCAGTTCAATTTTCATTGACTGACTCTCAGCCCGCGACTCCAGCCTTGTTACCGTGGAGACGCCCATGACTGCCTTGCCTCCTGTTTTCATACCTTTTGACACTGGGATTCGGGTGGCTGAGGCCCGCGCTGACTGTCCATCCGACCCGGACTAGAGAAAAGATACGGACAGGCAGAGAGCAAGACAGACACATATTTCAGATGTAAGCAAGCCAACTCTTATAACATACAGTAGCTTCAGTAAATTGTGCATGCAAATGCTCAGCCTGTGCTTGTATTTAATCACTTAAGTGGGATAGGAGATTTTTTTTTTCATTCAAGATGGCAAGCCTCATTCTGTGAAAATGAGTAATTTCTCACAATTAGGTTGTATTAACTACTAGTAATTATCAATACTACAACATTTGCAAATGAGACATTCAAGATAGATCCAAGTCAAGTGTAGTGCAAGACTGACGCCAAAATGTTTGGATGAGGGGGTCACCATCTTGGATTGAGTTAAAGGGCATAGCTCTAAACACTACCAGCACTCAGAGGTCTGTCAGAGATTAGCCTATAGGGGTCAGTGTAGTCAGCAACATGGCTTGGTGGGTCTTTCTCAGTGATTTTTGTTACCATACAAGGAGGAGTGGGTTTTATCATACCAAGAGTTATGACTGGCATTATTATTAATGCCATAAAGCATCAAATCAATAAGGACAATAATGCCAGACCCTACATATGTGACAAAATGCTTAAACCAGGGATATGGTGGAGGATACTGTATCATATTTATGACTGGGGAGTTAGCAAGTCCTCTTAACAGGGTGAAAGTGAAGGCAAGGATAGGCTAAACTCTTGAATATGAAGAGCATTCTTCACTAAATATGGTTAAAATGGGAATATTGGTCAGTTGGCGCCAGTTACAATCCAAGCTGAAATAGCTTTTCTCCAAGGGGGATGTGCATGTCATTCCATTCCAGTGTTAGTACATTCAGAAAAGGATTCAATTTTCTATATACCTGGAAAGAGAGCTATCTAGGGAGCAGACACCATCTGATATCATTTTGAAACATTTCAGAAGCAACTGGAATATAGAAATAGCAAATCATTACATCTCCGATTTCCATTGAAATACATGTACATGTATAACAAGACAGAATACTGTCCTACATGGTATATAGATATTGACCAAAAAATATAAAAAAATTTCACCGGATAATTTAATTATTTATCTCCAATAACACCATTTAAAGAGATAGGTAAAAGGATCATATTACATAATATACACAAGACCCTCTGTTGCCTAGACAGGAAAAATACTACCGGTAATTATTGACTAATGGGGAACCACTCAGTACATCTGAATGTCCCCTGAATTTAATCATTAGGATATCAGCTGCATTGACAGAAAAAAGGAAGACATACTTTTACAAACAGAGCTAACTAAGAAAAATATTCAAGGGTAATGCATTGTTTTTGCCACTCACCACTGACTGTGTTGGCCTGGCGGGAGAGGAAGTAACTGGGGTGATGGTTATGCTGCTGGTGACTTTGCTAGCTGTGGTCTTCCCAGCTGTAGTGGCAGTGCTGTGACGTGGTGATCGCAGAACTGTGCCCGTCGCCGCCTCCTTGCTCTCTGCGGTCATGCCAATAGGCCGAATCATCATGGAGCTGATGCCGCTAATGCCGCTGATACCACTGATGCCACCGATGCCACTGTTACCGCTTTCCTGGGGCTTCTTGAACTGGGACCCCAAATGAATGTGGATTTTGTTATCCTCTGTGGTGATAATATTTGTGTTGGAGCTGCACTTTCTGATTGCTGAAGGAGCTGACTGTTTGTCGGGTGTGACTTTGAAAACTGCCCGTCCACCAGGCAGTCCATCTCGAGGCTCCTGTGATGCCGCACCAACTGCTACAGCTTCTGCAAGTGGGGTGGTGCTCACTGTGATAGACACAGGAGAGAGGGGCTTGTCTGAATCAGAGCCCTTCCCACCGTCTGGGCCCTTGGCTCTGGAGATGGTTGTGATGGTGACTGGGGACTTGGCTCGCTCCGGTCCACATGCTCCCTCGCCTGCTTTCATTTTTGGTGTGACCGTGGTTGGTTTGGGAACGATGGTGATGCGAGGTTTCTGGAGGCCCAGAGTTGGGATGATGGTGGTGCTGGAGAAGAAGTCCTCAGCTCGGGGGCTGGTGATCTCCAGTGTGGCCGTGCTGTTTTGGTGGTTGGGCGTGACACGTATGTGTAGAGGCTGTCCTGCCTTTTGCGACATGGTAAGTTCTGGTGTGGTCTCTCCATTCACCTGGGGTGTGGTCCTCTCTGGGGTGGTCTGAGTGACTGTAATGGGTTCCTTCTTCTTCATCCAGGGAATCCACGATTTTCTCAAGTTTAGCTCAGTTGCCGCAGGAGGGTAGCGCTCAAGGACAGTGGGCTTCTTTAGACCCTTCTGCCGCAGGTTACTCATGATTTGGTTCTCCTCCAGTACAGACTTCCTGATGAACACAGCAGGCGTCTCCTCCTCCATTGGCCCACCAGCTGCCACGTCGGTCTGAACTGCTGTGGAGGCCACCGGCACGTCTACAATCCTCTTGCCATTCATGCTTGGCCTTGTGACACGGCTGTAGCACTTGGTGGCCTCCAGCTCCTTGGTGAGGTTCATCACCTCCACGCTCATGTTCTTCTTCCTGTCCTCCTCTTCCTTCAGCCTCCTCTGGAGAGTGGCGTAGTCCACCTGGAGCTGGGAGAGCTGGTCCTCCTTGTTCATGAGTTCGTGGATCTTCTCCTTTAAGGCCTGGACGTCTGCCTGCAGGTCCCGGGTCTTGACCTCCTCCATCTTGCACCGCATCCTCAGCTCGGCCTCCTGGCTGACCACCTCTCCTTTCTCGATGGCCTTATTCCGGGCTATTTGGTTTTTCATCTCCTCCAGCTGCTGAGAGAGAGCGTTGGCCTTGTCCTGCTCTGTTCTAAACTTCTTCTCAAGAAGTTCATACTCATCCTCAGTCTTCATCAGATCCCCTTCCACCACTTCCAGCTGCTTCAGCCGATTTTTTAGCCGTTCAATTTCTATAGTCAGTTCTTTGACTTTGTTGTCCTCATCAGAGATTCTCAGTTTGTCCACACTAGCCATGCTTCTGGATGGTTGTCTGTTAGCCTCTTCGAACCCATTCATTCTTTTCTTCATCTGATTCACTTCAGAAGCAAGATCCTTGCATTTTTCCTCTTCGCTTGCAAGCTTGGTCTTCAAATCCGCCTTCTCCTTTGTGAGTGTGCTCACTCGCACCTCCATCTCAGATTTTAATTTCAGAAGTTTTTTGCTCTCTTCAATCAGCTTTTCTGTGACCTCCATGACTTTGCCCTGTTCTGTTTTAAACATCTTACTTAAATCTTCACTTTTTTGTTCCTCTTGTTTGATCCTTTCTGACATATTTTTCCTTTCATCAACAAGTATCACTGTAAATGACTTGAGTTTTGTCAGGTCTTCTTTTAAACTCACTTCCGCCTTTCCTAATTTAGATTCTGAGCTTTCAAGCTCCTTCACGCGAGTTTTCACTGTCTCTAGCTCACTGGCTAAGTCTTTGGCCAGATTTCTCTCGCGTTCTAGATTAGAGTGGAGCTGGGCACAGTCTACTTTGCTTTTGCTAAAAGCCACCTCCAATCTCTCCAGCTCCACCATCCTTATCTGCAGCTTCTCCACCTCGAGCTTCAGCTCCTTGCTGTAGCTCTCTTCATCCTGAAGCCTCTTCTTCAGCTCCTTGCACTGTAGCTCTGTCTTGGTAATTTCCTCATCTTTGCCCTCCATCTCCAGAACCTTCTTGCGGAGGTTCTCAAGTTCAGCCATGAGGCTTGAGTTGCCACACTCCCCACGGCTGATTTTCTCCCTCAGCTCCTGCAGATCAGCTTCAGACTTCTGCAGGGCAGCATTGCTCTCCTCCATCTCCTCAATGCGCCGCGACAGGGTGGCCAGCTTAAGGCGGAGCTGGCGGCTCTCTGACTCCTGGGTGTTCAGCTTGGCTGTCATCTCTTCATGCTCCTGGGACACCTTGGTGGCTTTGTGTTCCAGCTCCACCTCGAGACGCTGAATCTTTTGCCGGTCCTCTTTGGACTGGTTGCTGACCGTCTCCAGCTGTTGATCCCTGTTCTGTAGCTTCTTGCTCAGGTCCTGGACCTTCTGGTTCTGCTGGTCAATCTGCTCGACGTGGAGCTGCCTCTCGTCCACAAGCATGAGGGCGAAGGACTTCAGCTTCACCAGCTCCTCTCTGACCTTCTCCAGCCGCTTCCTATGATCGTTGTCTTTTCGAACCTGATAGGCTTTCTCCTGTTCCAGAAGCCTCTTGAGTCTACCATGAGAAAAGACAAAAGGGGATAAGACAAATAGGTGGGGGTGGGGGAGGGTGGGAGAGGGCAGTGGAAGAAATAAGATATTTGGAAGCAATGATCATACATAATTTATATTCTAAAATATTCAGAATACAAACACAAAACTTCTGTTGTCCTACAATCCTCAATAGAGGGAATCCATAACATTTTCATCACAAAAATGATTTGCATTGATTTTTAAATCATGCATAAAGCTTTGTGTCATAGCTGATCATAAGCTGATCATAGCTATTTTCTTGCTTTGAATATCAATCAGCATTGATCTAATTTGAAGCAGAACAACACAAACCCTTGAGAACAAAACTGTAAGCCTTCCAAGCAATCACACATTTGTGGAATAATAAAGAAACCTTTATACACAGATGATTAGATTAACCATTCAGTGGCAGAGTAAGTACATCACAAGAGAGATGACTACTGAGAATAAGGGCATCAGTCCACGAGGCCCTGTGGCCAGACTGAATATGAATCAGGCAAGCAGAATAAATGGAAAAAAACATAATAGAGAAATAGGAACAAAAGAAGAGGGGGTCAGAGTTGTAAGCCTGGAGTCTCGTGTGATTGGCCCTGACAGGAGCTGCTGGTGCTCTCACGCTTGCACAGAGAAGCACAGGGCATCATGCATAAGCAAAGGGACACGTTGCAGTCAACATTACAAAAGTGCCCGGGTAGATGTTTAACCAGCCTAAGCCAGCCAGGTTTCACTGACGGGCTGGCAGACTGATTTAACATTCTGTGAAAATTCACTTCAAAACTGACAAATATTAAACTTTTCTAATCTTTTAAGGTAAACCACACAATCACAAACATCTACATACAAACAATTTGCATAAAATAATTAGCAAATTTTAAATACATTCATTTTTTTACGGGACGATTAACTAACTTCTTGCTAAAATGTTTCAAGCATCTTTGTGCCAGAAGTTTCCTATTAACTCTCAGTCCTCTAGAACACCTTCTGAACTCTAACTTACCCTCAAGGCTGAGAACAGTGCAGGTAGATCCATGCATGGAATGTTTTGAAGCTGCGAGAGAGACTCAAGAGTTGCAGCAGCGCTCACGAGGGGATGGATCAGAGACCCCCCTGTCCCCAGGAAATTAGCAGTCACATTCCAAATATGTCATCAAATGAGCATGAATGGTGAAAGTTGTGTAAAGCATGCATCTCCCCACTCAGCATTACCCGGTGATGTCATCTCTCCCATATAAGGCACATGATCGTGCTGTCCGTGTTTGGACACTGAGAAGGGGAGGGGCAAAGGCTGAGGGGAAGAGTTTTCGTGTGGCTGTTATCCCCTTTTAAACTTTCTGTGTGCTCTTGTTGTTCAGGAGGGGGGGGGCAGATTTCCCCCCACCAACAGAAACTAAGGATGTTGTTTCAGGAAACAGGGGATGGAGTCCAAGTCAACTCTAAGAAATGTGTGAAAACAAAATGGCAACAGTTCCTTTTTCCCCCTTAACTCTCCTTTGGCGTGACCTAGTTGTTTCTTTCTTATCTGCAACCTATGGTGTTCCCATGGAAACAAGGCAACAATGCAAGAGAAAGTTATCGCTTCCAACAGGAAACAATTCTTACTTATTCTTAAAATTTCCCTCCTCCAGGCAAGGCAGACAGAGGTAACTGACAGATCCAAAATAAAGAACAAAGTTGTCAATTTTACCATTTTAGTTGAGTGAAAGGGAAGCAAAATAGGAGATAGAAGATTGAAAGAGTTCTCCATACTGTCATGACAAACAGACCAAGAGGAGTGCAGCTCAGCTGAGGGTGTGGATTCATGTGTAGGTGAAAAGCCGCGAGAGGAGACATACAGCCAGCTCTCACTCACGCGTCTCTGTGAATGAATGGCAACTGGTAATGGCATTAGCACCTGTGGAGAAGATGTCCAAAAGAGACCAGTAAAAACTCCAGATGCCACGCGCATGAGGTCAGCCCATGTTTGAGTCACCATCTGCGTCATGAGGCACAAGATGACCTTCAGGCAATCTGGAGCGCTGGCTGACTGACCACCACCTCCCAGCAAACACTTCTCAGCTGGACAAAAGAAATGTAACCCTTGGTCGCTATTTTAGGCTCGCGATGACAAACCATGCATGATAAACTGCAGCAAAATGTGAAGGTTTATGATAAGATGAATGTTTGTTCACTGAAGTGGACACAAACTGAAGATTACACGGTGAACATTGCTTACATGGACAAAAGTCCATAATTTACCTCCAAGGCCACTGACATAATGTGCCTTTGTGTAGGAAGGAAGAAAACTTGGTTGTAAAAAGGATGGATAAATGAATGTATGTAAATATCATTAAGTTTACTCTGATGTTCACCATTGTGTGTAGTGGAAGAAAAAAAAACATCAACATCTCCGATGTCCAAGGATAGTGATTTGTTGTGAATTTGCAAAAAAAAAAAAAAAAAGAGAGAGAAAAGATATCACTGTTTCCATCATTAACATATATGGCTGTGATCTAATGGAAAAGCGAGTGGAAAGAGGGAGAGCGGGAATGCTGTCCCTGCAGCACAAAGCACCAGTGCAAAAAGCAAACAGAGGCTCTCATTGTCATGGTAGCGAGCGGTCCTACTGTTCCGAAGACGGACAGTCTAGCACAGGTGCTGCGGGCCCCTATGACATCACCTGGAGTGAATCCCGGGAATGAGGCCCCTGCTTGGGAATTTGCTTTGACACAGTCTGGGAAGCCCTAATTAAGGATACCCAGGTGTGACAAACGAGCAAGGGCAACGGGGTCAAAATTGAAAATAACCAGGAGCCATATAACGTTGGTTCATCCTTTCTTACCAAAGCTAAAGCGCTAATTCTTCTTGCTCCAAAGATTTGAAAAACATATGAATGATGAGGTCAAGCCAATGATGGTAATGATGATGATGATGATAATGATGATGACTTTGACAGCTTCTTTTTTCATAAATTAGATGAACAATCCAAGCACATCCCAAGACCCCTCAAATCACACTCAAACACGCCCTGATCCATCAGCTTATCAGACTAAACAGTCCGTAGAGGCATGAAGCCCCTCTGTGCTTTGAGAGGCATCTATGCATAGAGGGAAGTCAGCTTTGCGTGATAGCTTGTCAGCCCTATCGTCAGATCTAAGCCACGCTCTGGCAGCAATGGCATCCTGGCCAGCATGCACTGCTGAGGGAGGGACTGATAGCGATCAACTGCGCTGGGGTCTTATCAGGTGGGAACAGGTGATGTCATCGCCTCTGCCTTGACTTGCCTGCTTGGCTTCGGAGACCCTGGCCACCCTGATCAGGTCCCTGTCATGAAGCCCTACTGCAGCTTGACTGCTCGCTTGTTGTGACATACACAGCATGAGATGAGATGGACATGGTTATGGTCAGCCTGTAACATCACACAGTGCATCTTGGGAGATATTTCACGGCTAGAAATGAGATCATCTTTGTTGAGAACACCAACATGGCCGGTCACCCTGAGAACAACATGTGCTTCATGTGATGATGTCCCATCAGTATAAGGGCTATGTTATTATATGGCCCTGTGTGCTGTTTGTCATTGCAGTTCCCTGTTTATCTCAGAGCACTGTTCTTCTGTACCCCATTCGTGCAGAGGCTTTGTGAGGCCCCCCCCTGCATGTCCCCCCTGTTTCCCCATGATCTCAGCCGGCACCGGGGTATCAAACACACATGATGTCAGTGCTCTTTGAAGCTCACTTTGCCGCCATTTTTTTTTTCTAATGTGCTCTTTGTGCACAGGCCCTTTTGTGTGCGTTGCCTGTGCAGCTCTGCTTCATGGGCACAGAGAGCCAGTGTGGCATGACCTGCCTGAGATCTGGATTGTAGGATTGTTATGATGGCCTTCAAACTGACCCCCAGCCCCCCATCCCCAATCTACAAAAGATGGCACCCCCAATACCACCCACTCACTTACACGCACACACTCAATGTGGCGCATGTGTGTAGTGTAGTTGAGGGAAAAGACATTTAAGGACTACTACTGTACAGTCCCCACCAAAAACATCAGCATGTAAAAGCATTTTTTAAATATTTATTTTTGAAGACATAACATGGTCAGTCAGTTGCAATTTTCAGAACTGCTCTGTATTTGTTGTCATAACAAAAAAATTCAATGTGCCAGATGGAAAACATCTCAGATTTTGTAGTTACTATCAAATGAGCGTTTTGGCTCCAAACATTAAAGGTACTCTAGGTAGTGCAGGGTGTTTTTCAAAATGAAAACCTGGCGGCCACTGCCAAAATGCTAACATCGGGTTGGATCCACCTAGTACACATTCCATAGTACACATCAAATCTACTGAAAAATGCAGAATTTAAATTAAAATGTATCTATCCCTGTCCTAGTGCCCTGACCAAAATCCAACTGAAAGCCACTGAGTTGAGCTAAAGAAGTGAATAAACCAGACAGGTTGTTCGGTCTTAAAACACATTACAAGGGAAAATGAGAAGAGAAGAGAAGAGAAGAGAAGAGAAGAGAAGAGAAGAGAAGAGAAGGGGTTTGGATGAGAAAGTGAATAAAATTTAGACTGTATATTTTTGTATTCTTATAGTGATTTTTTCTAAGTGCTTTGTCTTTTTTCATTGCCAGTTTAAACAAGTGTATCATACAGCACAGGCACACAAACACAAGACATGCCGATTCGAACACACACACACACACACACACACACACACACACACACACACACACACACACTACAGTCAACTCACCTCTCTCTCTCCTGCTCTAGCAGGTTGGTGAAGTCATCGCTCTTGTTGATGAAGTCTGCGTGCTTGCGCTTTTCGCTGTCCAGATCGTTGACCGTACGCCTGTGGCACTTCTCGGCCAGCAGCAGCTGCTCCAGCATGCGTCGGTACGTCTCTCTCTGCTTGTCCTCTAGCCTGTCCAGCTGAGCGGGACACAGACAAGACACTGAGTGTTTCTCAAAGTTGAGAATGCTTCCTAGGTAGCACACTAGCCTTGGAAGCCGTACACTTCAAAAAGAGGTTCCATCAGTGCATCCTTGAAAAATCGATGAACAAAGGCCTCTGTCCTTGCTAGAATTTAGAAGGATGCTTGACTTTGGAACAGTACTTGGCGACTGACAATGACGTGGAATGCTCAAAAAAGCAGCCTTCCAAGCATGCTTCCTCGACTTGAGAAATGTCTGCTCTTTACACACATGGCTACATCACACAACACCAGCATCACCATAGCTAGGCTCAGCCACAACACCCAGGTAAAAGCTCTGCTTTTAGCTTTGCTTTGACAGCTACGCTACTTTAAACAGGCTAAACCATAACACAGTTTCAGGGTCATTATGAGTGTCCATTACTGTATGACAGCATCTGATTTCTGGACACTTTCAGCTCCCATTGGCTAAATCCCAGTGTACCCCCCTAACCCTAAATCCTGGGCCCACAGACTTAAAGGGTAAATTCAGTCATTTTCAACAAGAGCTCTTTTGCTCAAACTACTTGAGATTAGCCAATACTGAAGACGCAAGGCATTTTGGTCCAACCATATAGGTTTCCTTGAACAGAGAATGATCACTAAAAACTAGCCCAATGGGGCAGATTTTAAAACTGTGTTTTCAGCATCTAAACATGCTCCAAATATCATCCCAAAAGCTATGTAACATCATCATACACATTACAACACACCACTGTGTAGTGTTTATGACTACAAAAGTCTGACAAAGTGGTTAATATAGTGTTTTTTAGGAAGTGTTTACAAAACCGTTATGTAAACAAACAATGTTAGGCTGCTTGCATAAACAGACAGTTTTACACTTTGTCAGCCATTTGTAGTCATACACAATACAGTTCTGTGTTGTAAGGTGTCTGTTGATACTTCATAGTTTTTGTGGTGACATTTGGAGTATGTTAAGATGTTAAAAATACAGTTCAAAATTCTGCCCCATTGGGCTAGTTGTAAGTGATTATTCTCTGTTCAAGGAAACGTATATGGTTGGACCAAAATGCCTTGCGTCTTCTGTATTGGCTAATCTCAAGTAGCTCGAGCAATAGAGCTCTTGTTGAAAATGACTGAAGTTGCATTTTAACTAGCATGAATCAGCTAATCACAAAGCTTGTTTTAAGGTTTTAGGGCATAATAGAGGTTGGAATTCAGCCTCTGAGACTAAGGAGCCAAAACTAAAGGGCCTTCTACCTTCTTCTCTTGCCTTACCTCAGCCATTGGCATTTCATAGACGTCTTCTGTGGGCTTTCTGCCGCTGGTGAGCAGGGCGTCTCTCTGGAGGGCCTGCAAGGGTTTGGTGGGCACGGCTGAGCCATAGTGAGCCTCCAGCGCTTCCGGTCGCGTCCGCTCAGACCTCATCATCTGGATGATGTCTTCCCTCGCCTTAGAGTTAGAGCACAGCATATGTTGATTCATTTGAGAGGTAATTACTTATCCAGTAGACTAGACTTGCTTCAGTTTGGTCTCATGCTAACACATCAGCAATCCGTTTGGAGAGCACAGCTCCATCAGGAAAGCTGTTGACACATACTGTAGAGACTCCTCACCAGAATACCTGGTATGAGTCCCAAAGCCCCATTATGGACTACTGAGCAGGAGCCTTGGCTTTTGCTGTACATCTAGGCATAGCTACTGATTATCTCATTATCACAGGCCCAAAGAATGCAGCATGAATCTCTATAGCATTGGCCAAATGCCTTATGTGAAATTATTGAAGATAGAAAATGTGTGGCTGCTCTAAAAATTCTAAGTCAACTCTATAACTCTCTATGAAGTTTTCAGGTGGCTGTTTTAACACTAACCCTTTTTAAATTCTGACAAATACCAAACAAATTGCAAACAGTATATGTGAGGGTTAAATCTGCAAAGCTGTTGTTACACCATAAGAGGGAGCCCTACTCACAATGTCCACTGTGTTCCTGAAAAGTGCGACCCTGTGGATGGTGTTACTATCTTCTTTCTAAATGAGACGACTTTATTTAGAGGTGCATCGAGCCAATTTCAGAGCACACTGCTGATGACAGCATTGGAATTCTCCTATGACTACCAGACATCTTATGTAATTTGTGAATAATTAACATGCTTAAAACTCAGCACTCATGACATCTGTAGCCTTGATTCTTGACCTCTCTCGCCTTTGGGCATGTGGTTTAGTCACAATTCAGAATCCCTCCCGAGGTGAGCAGGGAGCAGAGCAACTGTCCCATGTCCCATGAATAGCTGAGGTAGTATCTGCATGCCACTTGATCAGGCCATCTGCCTCTAGCAGAACGAGAACTCTCTAAACAGGATGATTGCCTGTGATGGAAGATGGAGGCCAAGGCTCTAAAAAAACTCTTCTTCTAGAAAAGAAAAGGTGCTGTGGTTGTCTGAATATTGTCCTACTAAATGATTTAGGTCGGAAGAAACAGCTGCTGTTTCATTACATGGTTTAAGGAACAACCAGTCTGTTTAATTTATTGATGAATTTTGATACACTCCACCTCTCACCTGCACCTCGCCCTCCATGACACCAAGGAGTCGCACCAGGTCGTCTTTGGAGAGGTCTGTCAGCGCAACCTTCTTCTTACCAACGACACCTGGCCTCTCAGGGCCTTTCTGTGGTCGTTTGGCCATCCCAGACACGGCTCTGTCCTCCTTCTTGTCTTTCACGTTCCTCTTCATGGGCTCCGGAGCATTCTCACTCCCGTCTTCGTCTTTCTGGAAGGCTTTCCGAGCCGGTTGTGCAATCTCCAGCTGACCTCTGTCAGGGATCTCCATTCCGCTACTCCGCGACCTCATGATTCACCTGACTTCTGAAGAGAGCACAAGCAAAAAAGAGAAAAACAAAAACAATTCAAAGTTAATGGAAAACTGCAAGGTCTAGGATTTGGTCTGTAGCTGTGTAGCAGGCAACAGAGACATCACTGGCAAAACAGAGGGCTGTCTTCATGGCACAGAAGAGAAGAGAACATGTTGTTGTTATAGGCCACTGCAATATGAGTCTCCTCCAAGCCTTGCCAAGAGGGTCATGTTTAGTGAGTCATCAGCTCAATGGTCAAGACTGCATTATTATGACTTAGCCATTGGCCAACACTGAACAACATAAATGTGTAACTTGAGAAACTGAGGATGGCTAGCCGTCAACGGTTCAACCCCGGTGGCCAACCAGGGCTTTGTGTAAACACAGCGAGCATGGAGTCGCCCCAGTGATTAAGAAACTGCGTGTTCCCCTGTGCGTCTTTAACTGCTGGCAACATTTACAGCAAAAGGCCAAAGGCAAAAGGACTCATCAAAACTAGCTAATTATATTCTCTTCGGTCACTCTCATGGTATCCTGTTGTATACTCCTGCCTTTGTAAAACATCATTGAACACTACTTAACAAAGCCCCTCACTCCATTGCTTTAAAAGGGGACCCCAAGTATTTTGATCCACGAGTCCCATACTGTCACTAATAACTGTTGAGGTATTGGAATGTATTCAGTGCCATAGGCTGATAAATTTACCTTTCAAGACTGCACTGTTCCTGACAGTGTCTGTGGAAGTGACGATCAGGCTGACACAGATGTTTCCTAAGTGCCCAGCTTGCCTCGTTTGAGGGTAACAAAACAAACCTTTGCCAGTTCTCTCTCCTTCCTCCCAAACAACCCAAATATTTATCCTGCATGCATGTGTCTGCGGTGGGGAGCTGAGCAAGTCATTAGCTCAGCCATTTCCTTCGAACACAGCTGTCAGTTAGGTAAAGCTCTCTCAACACACACACACACACACACACACACAGATGCTTCCATTCCATATGATCTGTTTTGCGAGACACACGCCAGAGTTCATTCTGCTGCGAGTGTATAGCAGGCCTGCGGTGATTTGCGAGGGGGATTTCCCCCCAGAGAGAGATGTGGTGCGCTGTGCAGCGCAGGCAGCCAGCCGAGAGAGAGAGAGAGAGAGAGAGAGAGAGAGAGAGAGGCCGCTCTGACAGAGATGAAGTAGTGCTGTTCAGAGCCCCAGCCCTGGATTGCAGTTATGACTTCAGTTCAGGAGGTTTAATCAATAGCAGGGAACGAGCGTGTCCACCGTTTCTCTCTCTCTTGTGATAGCATAGCCTACACACTCAACCTATCACCCCTGACTCATACAATTCTGATGCAATTCCCTTATTTCCCCTCTTTACTTGTCTGCCTCTTATGAGCATGCTGGATGACTGTGTTTTGATTAGTGTCTGAATATAAATGTGTATGTAGGTGTATTTGTGTATGTATATTGTGCGTGTGCTTTGATTAGTATGTGAGTATGTATGTGTGTGTATACTGTACATGTGTATGTGTGTATATAATGTTCAGTATATGAAGGTGTACATGTATGTGTATATTTGTGTCTGTGTAGCATGTGTATATGTGGGTATATGTGTATGTGTGCATGTACAAGTATATGCATGTGGATATATGTGTATGAGTGTAATGTGCGTAAGGTATACTGTATGTGTATTACTCTGCTACAGTCATCTCAAGCCAGATGATTCTCGCTCTCGAGAGAGAGAGAGAGAGCGATCTGATTAGCAAGTGCATTTACACTTAGCCCACCCACCCTGACGTAATGACAAATACAAACAAGATGTTAAACATAGATAAGTTAAAAAGCCTTCAAATTATGCAATGCCTTTGTTTAGCTGATAACATCTGACAACAAAGTCTTTGTTCTGGATCTATTTATTTGAAGCTTAAGAAGTAATCCGTCTGACTGAAGACTGGATTAATAAAAAGATACTGTTCCCATTACCAGTTTAAACACGCTCTGTGAGGCATTTACTGTTGTGGGCACTGCACTGCACTGAACCAAATTGCATGTTGGCGTGCTTTCTCCACTGGTCAGATGCTCGTCTTGCAGAGCCAGACATGACTTCAGCACGCTGTGATCCTGAGATTCACGTGGAGGCGACCTGTCTTGGCTTCAGTAGTGAAGTGTGGGGAAAAGTGAGGCCAATGAAGCTATAGCTTTCATCTCCACCTTGTCGCAAACTCAATTGCAAGCGCTAATCACGACTGGTCTTTTTGAGCCAGGGCAAGCCTAAGTCTACTTTGAGGTCCGCTTTTAGAATGTTTCAAAAGTTCATCACATTAGGCATAAATTCCACATGGTTGTTGGCCCATTTAAAATTGTGATTTACTTTCTGTCTGGCTTGCTCAAATGAAATGAAAAACATACCAAACAATGGCATAAAAGCCATTTCACAGAGGAAGGGTATTTTTGTAGGTCTCAAAAACTCAAAAACAATTTGCTCTGGTGACAAATTATTAAGTTTTATTTGTTTTTGAATCAGACTTGGTCACTGTTAATGGTTTATGAGAGTGGCTGAAGAGGCCAGTCTGGCTGTGTGTTGGATAGGTCGTCTCTGGGTAGAGGATGGTAACACACGCAAACACACTCCAAGCCTATCGTATATTTTCCTGCGCTCGATCAGAAACTCAGGGCGCCACTTGACTGTCAAGAGCAATAACCGAGCCCTGCCAAGTATGAGCAGCGTCGCGCAGCGTTTTAATCAGAGAATGTGAGGCCATTGTTTCCACTGGTCACACCGAACAAAAGAGTCGACTTTCCTTTGCATCACCCACACCTGGGGGGAGCTTTTTCGCTCTTGCCTTCTTTGGCCACTGATCAGAGAGCTGCTAGCAGTGGGAAGCCTGCTGTGTATACTCTACTGAGCCCTGAGGAGAGGTGCATCGCGTCGGCTGACCACAGAGCAGCCCCCGGGCGGCACGGCGCGGCGTCTCATGACTCCACCGCGTCATTTAAGTGCACACACATGCACAGCATGGTGCTGAGAAAATGGCAGAGCAAAGGATCTCACCCCGAGAGTTGAGCTGACCAGACCAACCCTTGTGTGTGTGTGTGTGTGCGTGTGTGTGTGTGTGTGTGTGTTGGGTATGTTGTGGGTCCTGTCTGCTGAGGGCGTTTGATAGGATGATTAACATCACATGTGTTTGTGCTGATTTATAAAGGTCAGACATAAATCAGAATGCAACCAGCCTGCGCTGCGTTTTATAGTGCTGCTGGGTGTGATGATGAAACATGGAGCCCTACAGCTCATATACACACACACACACACACACACACACACACACACACACACACACACACACATAAACACACACCAAGGGGCCTGGGTCGAGTAACAGCACAGCGAGTAACACCGGGGCCCACTCTGGAAAAGTATGTCGAAGCCACTGAGCCCGAACGAGGCTAGGCCACCGAGTTCGGATGAAACCAGCATGTGACTTCAGCTGGGAAAATCCTGGCCACCGAATGGCAGCAGTCAGTGAAGTGCCAATGGTTATTAATAGTTGTTACAGGGAAGCTGCCAACCACTCCTGTGGGCACAGCCATTTGGGCTGTCTTCATTTGGACTGTCACTTTGATTTGCTCAAAAACCTTGAGCCCTGAGCACTGTTGACACAAAAGGCAATGTGTCAGATACCTAAAATATACTGGTCAAAACAGCAGTGGTCATGATGTTATTGTAACAAGACAGTTTCTATAGCTGCAAATGTAAACATAACCAGTTCCATACATATGTTTTGATGACTGTAAGTATAAGTATCAACATCCTTTCTTTCAGTACAGACAATGCTATTATTATTACTACACCAGTGGGCAATATTAAAATTATGTAACTTTCGTTTATTCTTATTGCCAGATCAGTATTCTTGTTGTTGTTACAGTACAAGTTAATATGCCCCATTTACACAGCATTGGGCCTCATTTACCAAGCATTCTTACAAAGAAATTACACTTTACAATAAGGGTACATAAATAAACATTCATTAATGCTTTAATTACTGTATTTATAACGATAAGTTAACAATTATTGTACACATGAGTCATTATATAGTATGTTATGCATTCATTAATGTTTATTTATGTACAGGGGCGCCGCTAGGGGGGGGGGAGTTAGGATGATTCTAAGGGCCCAGCACTGACAGGGGGGCCCATAGAAATATTTAATATTAAAATCAATATTTGAGGGGCCCAAAATAATTTTTTGTCATAGGGCCCAAAATTTCTAGCAGCGCCCCTGTTTATGTACCTTTATCGTAAAGTGTTAGCGAAATTTGTTCTTAAATCCCACTTATGCAGTTTTTAAGAAGATTTGCATTCACCAATATAAGTTTTTAAATAGGATCTTAAGAACAAATTGAAGAAAATTCTTAAGAAGACATTGATGAATGCCCAGTGAGTCTAAATTGCTTCGTGCTTCTCTCACGTCTCTTCTGCAATATTTCCTATAGACTTTATAGGATTTTCTATAGGATCCATTCCATCTCAACCATCCAGTCAGTGTTGAATTCTAATCACCTTGAATTAGAGGATTGCGTCAGTGCTCAACCCGCTAAATCGAGCAGGATGTATATTTAGCCAAGAGGCTCATCTGTGCCAGAAATTTCATCATCCTCACGTCTGTAGGAACATACATTACTTGTATGACACATAGACACACGGCATACACTCTGCTCATGGAAATGAACAGGAGGGAAAGGAGATGTCGGACTTCCCCCCCCAACCAAAACAGACAGACAGGGACACACACACACACACACACACACACACACACACACACACACACAAACACCACCTCGACCACCTCACTCCCAAAGGTGGCATGCACAGCTGCTTGTTGATGAAATTGTAGAGTATTTATAGGGTCTCTCCCTACCTCGGCTATGGGTCACACAAGAGAAACAGAGGCTGAATGCCCATGCCCTCCCTTAAGCCCTTTGCTCTGAATCTTCAAAGACTTAACTGGCACCAGCCAATTATGAAGTTGATCCATACCAGTCAAGTCTTTGAAGGTTCAAAGCTTAGGGGTTAGGGCAGAAAAGAAATGCCCGAGCTTTAGTTAACAACACCCACACACCCCCCGAACCCTAACCCCCACCCCCACATGGTCCTCACAGACACAACATCCAATCCTGCGCACCTCAGTGTAAACACACCCTGCCGACTGAACGTGGGATTCTTCCTCGCTCTCTTGGTAGTTATTAACACTTCCCAAGACTCCTACAGCGGACATTTTTGACATGCCAGGCGACACCACGGACATTCAAAGGCATCTAAATAAAGCCCAATCACACTGGGTACGGATGGAGCCACTGTCAGACTCCCTCTCACACACACACACACACACACGCACACACACACACACACACACACACACACACACACACACATAACGACTTTACACACACCACACACTCCCTGTCGGTATGACAGCAGGGCTTAACTGGGAAACAAAAGGCTGATCTGGTCCTGTGCCAGGTGGAGGCATTGCGGTAATAGTTGATAGGAGAGATATAAACAGACCAAAGAGGACTGTCTATGTGGCTGTCGTACTCTGCCATTGTCCCCGGCCCCTGGCATCACCACTGACTGCACACAGTGTGTCCACAGTGAAAGGGAAAGCGCTTGAAATGTACTCGACTAATTTAGGCTGTGTGCCTGGCCCCCGGCCAATGTCAGCATTTTTAGATGACAAGGGGGGGGAATGGATAGTCCTCTTTTGATCAAAAGGTGATTCTCAGGGGAGACTTAAAAAACTGAAAGAAATAATAATAAAAATGTGTATCCTCTGCACATAACAGTGCACACCAAGTTTAAATGGAAGGGGTGGTGGGGGTATAGCAAAAACTATAGCCAAAACATGTTTGCATGCATGTTTTATAAGGCTGGCTTTACACGACGACGCTCCCGGGTGAAACCGACAAAATATTTTATCATATATGCCTTTCTTTTAGACGGCGACGGCAGTTTTGGGGCTTAAAAACGCAAAAAAATGAACCCACCCTCCAGAGTGGAAATCTTAAAGACGCTCCACCGTCACATTCCCGTCGAAAGGGTTAAAAACGCAAAAGTGTGCTCTGAGCTGCTCACACTGGCTATCCTCGCATACGCGTTGACGTCATAACCATGTGCAGTACAGCAAAACAAAGTCCTTCCTTATGGGGATACGCCATCCCTCCAGGTACAGGATACTGATGCAGAAATTCAGTCCATATATCCACATATTTCGACCTCCTCGTCTGTCCAGACAAAGTTGTCTGTCTTACCTCGCTTCTTTGCCATGTTTTTGTTGTTGACGGTCGGCTATTTCGCGCTACTACGTCAAGAAGGAAGTTTCAATGCATTGGTGTTGTTATATGCCAGTGCTTCACAGTATCACCTAGCCACATAGCATGCACATTACATCAAATTTCACACACTTTTGCGTCACCGTGTGCATACAGATTTCCACCCGAAGACGCTCGTCTAAACGCGAAATAAAAAGTGGGAACACAACGCCATTTTTGCGGGTTGTGTTCAGATTGTTGTCGTGTAAAGCTAGCCTAAGTGAACATGAAGAGGATGTGAGGGACAAGTGAAATCAATGAATTGTTTTGTCATTTCACTGTGGTGCAGTGCTGTCTTGTGCAGTTCTGTGAGCCAATGTCCTGCAAAGACACGTCTAGAGGGCCAAGTAGCCCAAATTGCAGCCTGTCCACCACTTCATAGACCACTCTGAGGAGTGAACCTTTAACAAAATAACCCCAGAACAGACCTTGATTCAGCCAAGCAGAGACAGGAATGAATGTGACCAAATAAGGCCAAAGAGAGAGAAAGACCTTTTGAGGAATCACACACAAGACACCTCCCTTCAGAAAAAAAAAAAAAAAAAAAAAAGATATTATGTCTGAAAGTGGAAAAGAAGTGTATGAAAAAGAATGCACCCTCTCATATTAATTCTAATGCTTGGAGACAACTGAGAGAGGGGACATGTTCAACATTATAAGGGGAAAGAAAGAAGACATCAGTGGCTCTTTATAAAGCACCCGTGTAATGACTAGAGTAGAACTTGGACCACAAGGTCACACCTCATCATTAACCTTACACTTCATCCATCACAACACTGAATTTGGGTTCTGTGGGAGTATTGCTATGCGACTCACCATGAAAACACAAACCGACACGAATGGTGTGACAAACGCGTATCCGTCCTAAATGTGGTGTAGCTGCGACTAACTGCCGGAAGAGGGACGGGTTGTTTGGGTCCTCATTACGAGTGTTTAAGTCGACCGTCTCCAGGGCAAGTCTGCAATTCGCTGCGGTGTATTATATTTTGACACCCCTGCGAGACTTATGTTTCAGAGTTCAGGCCTGGGTCAGAGTATCGTTTGAGAATCACTGCTTTTTCCTCCAGGCATAAATCCACAGTCTGCGGAGGCCGAGGGGGTTCCTGAGGGTTTCAGCCATAAACCCACTCTTCCATGATTCTGTGTCAGCGCCCATGGCTGCCAGACAGAGTGACCTCTGTGACCCAATGGACCCTCAGCGGGATGGGAACACTTGGGCCTGGGAGGTCCCGGATGGCTGTGCGAGTGAAAACAACAGCAATGGAGAAACAGCCCTCTAGTCTTGGCCACCGGTGCCCTGTGCAAGAATCATGGCGATTTTGTATAGTGATTTTATATATTTTTTTTCTGGTCTTAATTTTGCTGTGGTGTTTGTTTAGTCTGATTTAGAGTTTCTTCCTGCAGAGCTGGGAGTTGTGTTGTAAAATTTATTTGCAGCAATTATGCTCGGAAAAGACAGATTGTTTCCTACTGACTGAGATTTAGGCGCTACGCATGGAAGGAGAGTTTGTGTTTATTATGTGATGTAATCTCCTATGTAACCACTGTAGGTTTCCACTTTTTTGATGAATTCTGATAGCAGGGACCCAACATGCCTGTCTGTCTGCCCACCATTAGGACATAATGTATTCCAATCAGGGCCGTCGCAACAAGGCAGGCAAACCAGGCAATTGCCTGGGGCCCCAGGCTAAAAGGGGCCCCCAAGATTGAATGTTTAACCATTTTAGTAGTTAAGTTGGTGGTGTTTTTCAACAAAAAATGACTTTAAACTGGAGTTAGACAACTGTACAATACAAATAATTATATTGATGATGTTTGAAAATTATAACAATGTGGTTCATGTAAGTATTTTCGGGGAGTGAAGGGCCCCCATGTCCTGTTTGCTTGGGGCCCCCAAGTACCTTGAAACGGCCCTGATTCCAATGACACATTAGTACAGTAGGACCAGAATATCTTCGCTGAGGTTAGATTACAATCTGTAGTATTCCAAGCAGGACACACAAATATAGGGCTCTCATTTGCAGCAGCCTACATTAGACTAAGCACTTCCTGCTTCATTGGGCAAGTGCATGATAACCATCTGCTGTTTCCTGGCCCACCATCATTTGACATCATTTAGAAGCTTCCAAATGCTATCCCTGAAGTCACATAACCCTTGTACAAAGCAAGATAGGATACTTGTGCATTCTACACGAGTGAAAAAAAAAGAGAAAATGCAATAATAAAGATATGGACTGCACTACACACACACACACACACACACACACACACACACACACACAAACAGAGAGAGAGAGCACAGTTTCTGTTATAAAGCAATGCATTGACTATGCCTTGAAAAAAGCCTTTGTTATGTGGGGGTTGAGCACCTCTGTCCATATGTTAATTGACTCAGGGGTGTAATGAAATACAGTAATTTCCCGCATATAAGCCGCATTGTCTATAAGCCGCAGGACAGTGTTTTATGCCAGTTAAAAAAAAACAAAAAACATATTAACACCACATTAACTGCCCCCCTGTTTTAACCTCATAGCGGAAGAAATTTAGCAAAATCAATGTATAAGCCGCGGCTAATAGTCGGGAAATTACGGTAAGACAGCAGCAGAGCTTGCAACGCTACAAGGGGAGCAGAAAGGGCAAGGACAGGAGCGCATGCAGGATTCCTCTGAATGCTGGAGTAAAAATAGAGGCCGTAAACTCAACTCGGTCTGGTCCAAAGCTATATACAACCAGGGGTCTGTTTCTCAAAAGCATAGTAGCTAACTAAGTTAGCAGCCATGTTGGTTACAATGCAATTTCCCATTGCCAACTAACTAAGTTGCTAACTGGTTAGCAACTATGCTTTTAGGAAACAGACCCCCAGAAACATAGCCATGGGGAAATTAGTGTGGTGTCGAAAAGCCTTGCTGAATCTTATCATCCATTTGTTTCACTTTCTCTACTCCCTCACAATGTGTCTCCTTGCATTAGGCTTGGGCTAATGACACCAAAACCTTGGAATGCGAAACATTACAGCCCACTGCAAATATTTGATCTCCTTTGGAGAGATCCATTCCTCCCCCACTGAAGCGTGGGTCCTATCAGAATGAAGCGGCTGCTATCAGTGGGAGAATTAGATTGATAAGGCATGTTCCATCTCTAAATGGCCCTCTTCAAAAAGGACAGAGAGGGGGGCTGGGCTGGCCAGCACTGAGTAGTGACATCACAGGCCAGATGTACTGTAGTTCTTGAACTGCCCGGTCTCACATGCCTTTCTGATGGGATGGGGGATGAAGTCACTTCCCTCATAAAGTAAGGGTGAAAGTGAGAGAAAGAAAGAAAGAAAGAGAGAGAGAGAGAGAGAGAGAGAGAGAGAGAGAGAGAGAGAGAGAGAGAGAGAGAGAGAGAACAAAATGGATTACTGCTGACTGTCTTATTTTGCCTACAACCCAAAAGCCCAAAAGCACTTGGCGATTTTGTGGTTATCTTCACTGCTAACATATTGTGTCATAACTCCTGGGAAAGACTTTAGAACATTTTCTAACACACTTTCATTTTAAAAAAACTCACACTGAACAATAAATTCAGTGAGCAAGGCATTACTTAGAAAAGTGCTATGTAACGCAATTTACTGACTGAGTGCAACAAAGCTCTTAAAACACGGCTAATCCTGAAGGATAGCACAGCTACTCCAGTAATATAGCATCCAGTTTGAAGAAATAAACAAAGGCAGGACAGAGTTGAAATGAATGAGTGATCTAATTAATAATAGAGCCCATTTATTACCACACTTGTATGCAGTAAAACTGAGTAAACTCACAGTGTAGTCTATTTTGGCTTCCACATGGCAATGCTTGAGGTGCAAATGATAATGGCCATCAGACCAAGAGTATAAACAAGTATCCATTACCACAACAAACCACCCTGCCCTTGGACAGGGGCCTCCGCTCCACCACGTGAGTCATGGCGCCTTGGCCACCAAGGTGCAGTCAATAAGCAGCTGATGATTTCACCACTGTTTCTACACAGGGGCTTCAGTGATGAAATGTGAATGCCACATTCCATGGCTTAGAGTCATGTTAAGTTACACACCCCTCCAAAATGAGATACTCCTCAGATGAGTTGTCCTAAGTATGACTAGATGATTGCTTTCATAATATACAGACACCCCAAATGAATTGGTTTTCCTCTTTAATGCAATTGCTAGGCCTCTCACGTTTATGTTGGCCCAGTATTTATAACATGTGGTAGTTATGAAAGCAATTTATTCTATACTAAGGTGTTGTATGCCTTTTCAGCTGCTTCAAAGGTCATTACAACATCATATATACAACCCCGGGTCTGAGCAGTGTTACGCTTTTGACAGTTACGTGTGTCTCATCATCATCAGCAGCATGAGAGAAAATAGCTTAACAAACACTCCAAACCCCATCCTTGTTTTGTTGTCATAGTAACAATGTCTGGACACAAAAGCAGTGGGGTTGCTGTGTGTTCCATGGCTCCGCGGCTTGTGGAGCCAAATTAGTTGGCTGATCTCATAGCCCCGGTGTCTTATCACTCAGCGTTTGGCTGCGGACGTCAACGGTGACAGGGACTCTTACCCAGGGGAGGGCGCGGATGATTTAAAGCGACACAATCAGCCTATATTACTGGAGCGAAATGCAGAACTGCACACCTCACTCCTACTACAGCCTCTTGCAACAGTATCTCACAGTAAATAAGTGAAGCTGGGGGGAACCTTCAGGGAAAGATGCCTCGGTGTTGATATTGCTGAGCTACTCACTCAGGCCATAGGCCTAGTCTCTGGTCCCTTATGGCAGTGGGAATGGAAAAGCAAATAGACAAACCTCTGTATAATGACATGGTATATTAGAGCAGATTTACAGAGAATTACTGGGGATAAATGACTTTTTATTGCTCTGTGACAGCTCCCATAGTGACAACTCAACAGGCTCACTCACGTTGCATCGAGGAGATCCCTAAAGTGGCACAGATGGAAGCAAACTTCAGCCCCTCAAGTCAACTGGCAAATGGACATCTAACCATAATAGATATCACCAAATCACAGGAAAGTGCCAGTTCCAAAGTTTTGTGTATTTTTGTTTCTCGAACACGCTCCAAAAAAAGAGTGCCATAAAACCATAAAGTAGTGAAACGGGTCGGAAAAAGCTCATCATGGAACATTGTTTTCACAGTGAGATGTGGGAAAGCATTCCGTAAATCTGGTTTCACAGCCTGAAACCACAGTAACAAAAAGAAAAAGAGAGTCTATGTGTGTATGTGTCAGTGTGTGTGTGTGTGTGTGTGTGTTGGGGGGACACCTTCTGACGACAACACTGCCTGCTGACGGTTTGCCTCCAAAGCAGGAGGTTTGTCAGGGATCCCCTTGTGTTTTCCACACGTCTTCAGGGACAGCCGTAATTATGTCCCACGACAAAATCCAAACCTACACATTAACCAGAACTCTCCAACTCCCACATTGGAGAAGAAAGAGGGTGGATGGAGGATGGACTTGGTTTTCCAAGTCTATTATTAAGCCTCGTCATCCGGCAAGTTCTCTGGCAGCACACAAAACAAATTCATTATCATCCTCAGAGAGTGGTTTTAGATCATATCTCATCAGGCCTTAAATCATCCCAAGAGCTGAGGATGCTGCTTTCTGTGAAAAGCCACTTGAGGAATTTGTCTCTGTCCAGAGTAAAAAACTGACTTTTTGAAATGTTCTACCATTCTAATGTAAACAGTCGAAACTCCGAGCTTAGCTGTTCTGTGTCTACTTTAAATCTTACTCGAGAGAATCATTTATCAAGCTTAGGACGTCATGCGGTGGCCTCTACTGCATCAGAGGATTTACCCCTCCTGCACCCCCCCGCCCCACACACTCTTACACATGCACACTCACACATTTACAAGAGCATACAGACAAAACACACAAACACACACACACACACACACACACACATTCAGAAAATATTGAAGCTTAGTGAAAAACTTGCCTGACCGTTCAATGGTGTATCCTATCTCTCTGCCTGTGTGTGTTTGCAGCTAGCTAGCTGTTTCAAGTGTGATTACTTCTCATTTGCTCCTTCCCCTGAGGCCAAGCAGAGGCACTCTTTGGGTTAGAGATGTAATCAATTAATGCTCCTTTCTAATGTACCATTTCCTGAGTGCGGGGAACATTTACTGAAAATCAGCCCGGCAGCACATCCCACAGCCCTTCCACAACTCATTGATTCAGATGATGTGCTTCCCACTGAACAAGTCATGACTCACACACACACACACACACTCACAGATCCACATTATACACACACACACACTCACAGATCCCCATTATACACACACACACAACACAGAGGCCGATAGAGGCACTCACTCACACCACACACATTCACAGTGGTGTATGGTCTTATTCATGTGACAATAATAATAGCCAGTAACTTCATACAGTGTGAGAGATACAGTAATAGCCAGGACCTTCAGGCAGTAGGCTATGGGAGAGGCAGTGTGAGTGAGGTTAATTTCAGGTTGTTAATATAAACAAACCCTCTAGTAACCCCCTCAGTGACATACCCTTCACCTTCAGATTTTACTCCTAGAGTCTTAGACTATGAAATAAAAGCTTATTCTGTTTCTTAATGTACAGGACTAAGTTTTCTGTACACTTTACAATGTGTGCTCATGTCATAAACTAGACAAGAAGAGACTGAAGTGGAAGGTTGCTGTCTTACCTGTGTTCAGCAGTCCAAAGCCGACTGACAGGTCACACCTGAGAAGTAAGCAGCTGCTGTAAAGTTGTGTCCCTCCTCAGAAGTCTTCACTTTCAAGAACTTTGTGTTCAAAACAAACACCTTTCTACAAAGACCCCCTCTCTCCTCTTCCTCTGTATATACCCTTGATTGCTCTTCCTCTGCTCCCCCTCAGTCTTCTCTGTTCTCTGGTCAGAGGGTTGCGGTGTGTCTAGGGAGATGACCGTTACAACTGGAGAGATCCTGCTTTTGTCTTCACACAAAGTTTTGAGCCAGCAGGGGAGACTCGCACCGACTGTGAGCGAGAAGAGAGCGGGTGAGCGTGAGTGTGAGCAAGCCAGAGAGTGAGTCGGAGACCAGGAGGGTAGGAGGGAGGGAGGGAGGGGAGAGGAGGGGAGGGGGGCAGTTAGAGCTGCTCTCCCACTATCACCACTTTTCCTTTGAGAAGTTTATTTCTCCCTCTCTCTCCCCACAGCAGCATGCAGCAGACACTCAACAGAAACAGAAAAAAAACTTTCTTTCTTTCTTCTTCTTCTTTTTCTTCTTCTCCTCCAATATCTGTCTTGTTTTGACTGGGGCAGTGAGAAGTTGGAGGTTGACTGGGGAGGAGGGCTAAATTTAAGCTGAGCTCTCAGACACTCACAGCTCTTAACAGCTGAGATTCAGGCATGTGCCTTCCAAGTCTGCTATGATAGCTGACCCATCGGATTCCCCCATTCAAGTGGAGGAGTCCAGCTTAACCGTTCCAGCAAAACACAAAGTTAGAAATGGACCAGTCTCTGGGCAGATGGACAATCTCAACTGTACATATACATAAAGTCACACAGTTTTGTCTCAAATTAAATTAAGTTTATCACACATGGAATTTAGTTATTCTATTTGTCATCTGTATATGCAAGATCTGATATCACCAAGTAATTAAGAGTCCAGGATCAATGTTAAACTTGTTTGTCCTGGATCAATGTACACTAAGCCTAACCCTAACCTTAACCCTAGCCCTAAACCTAACCCATTGATCCAGGGCAACAAGTTTGACATTGATCCTGGACTCTTAATTATTTGGTGCTATCAGATCTTCCATCTGTATATATGTAGGATTTGTTTCGGTTGAAATTTTCATCAAATATTTCAACCTACATTTAGTTTTTACTTTCCGCATAATGAAACAATCCACTCCCAAGAGCAATATTGCTGGGATGTGGTACATTATTTTCAAGTGATTTCATGGTGCGCACACATTAGCTGTGTAAACATCAGCATTTTGACACTAGGGTGTTTGCTACGTTTGTTATGTGACCTTGTGTCCAAAAGTGAAAGACATCACTGCATTACATCGTGACTACTCATCAATGTCTTGAGCAAGAGTGGTTGCCTTGAACTAACCAATGGTGATATTCTTAAGTCCTACTATGTGGTTTTTCCACCATTTCATACAGTGCTTTTCAACTGTAATGCTTGGTGAAGGGGAAAGGTGCGCTCAACTCAGTTGGTATAGAGAACGGGTTTGGGTGCGTAAAACAAAAGAATACTGAATAATAAAGAAAGTAAACGCACTCTCAAGCTTTAACTCTTAACTGTTTTTTAATGACAACATGTCCAAGACGGACGCGTTTCGGCCTAAACGTGCCGACGCTGAGGACGGCATAGGCCGAAACGCGTCCGTCTTGGACATGTTGTCATTAAAAAACAGTTAAGAGTTAAAGCTTGAGAGTGCGTTTACTTTCTTTATTATTCAACTGTAATGCTTGAAATTTACTGAGACACACTGCACAGTTGTATTTGCTTAACGGTAAAGGCTAAAGAAAACCAGGATCTGCGGGCAGGTGTTTGTTTTTCTAGTTCCTTTATAAATTATGACATGTACAGCGGATACACACACACACACACACACACACACACACACACACACACACACACACACAACGCAGACACACACACACACACACACACACACAACGCAGACACACAGCTCACTTTGCAGTATCATGGACACAGATGTGCTTGCTCTGAGGTAATAAAATGCTCAATGTGTTTTGATTGAATCTCAAAATCCATACACACCCATATGATGTCATGGGTTGTCTCGGTTGATTGTTGCAAAACAAGGGGAACTCTGTAGCTCTGGGCCATACTGTGGATGGTGGTCTTCATTCTCAAGTCTTACATTTACAGTACATTTGGAAATGTTATGTTGTCATGCTAATGTTGCGATGCACACCCATGTGTAGGTCATAAGGATTAGACACAGCCACACTGTGTTTGTGTGTATGAAGAAGTTTTAATTACCTAAGGACAAAGATGATTCAGCAAAATTAACAAATCTATTGGACCATGACTTTGCCGCTGAGGTTAAGAGTCATGTAATGTCAAGGCTATATCTACTATGACTGGACGGGCAACAGCCAGGCTCATTCATTAGCGATATAATTGAGTCACAGAGAGGCTCTCTGTTCTCCTCCTCCTGCTAATGTGAAGAGGTGGTGATCATATTTCAGAGCCCAGGAAAATCACATTGTGTTGTCTCTGTTTTCTCATATCAGTGATTTTTGGATGCAGGAAGCATCAAGTGTGGTTTTTACAAAGGCATGTAGCCAGAAAATGATAGATTAATGTACTATGAAAAAGCTTGCAATTTCCAACCAGATCCTTAAAGCTGTATTCGGCACGTCTACATAATTTTGAGACTTTGGCAAAAAATATTAAAAATCAAAGAACTCGTTGGTCCCTCTCCCTGTCTCTACTACGCTCTTCAATGGCCTCTCAAATCCCTCCCTCGCTGCAGCACGTTGTCAGTGGCTTGCTCACAGCTGTAATCGACAGGCAGTTATCCATTGAAAGGGATTTCAGGTCCAAAATGGAATGGACAGACCAACCAGGAGACTGTAGGAACCGCCAGGCGGGATTTTTGACATAGCTCATCTCTTACAAACTTACAAAACACAACTAATGATTATAGCCTATATGAAAGAGATATCTAAATTATGCAAGTTAAATTGATTATTGTGGCAATTATGCCACAGACAAGACACTGGTATTTATGTTTGTTTGGAATAGTTGAGAAACTAGAAATCGCGTTGCATCGCTGGATGCAGGTAGGCTTCAATGTAAGTTTTAAAGTAAGGTGACAGACAAGTGGTTTGTCCAATCATATGCAAGAATTTCTGATGACATCCAGTCTTCTGAGGCATCTCTCTTACGAAGCTATTTCAGATGGAGTAGGCTGCTTGCAGCATATACAAATCCATCTGATGTGAGTGAGGTTATAGCCTGACATAGCCCGACCATAATACTGCTGTTCATCCGTATTCATGGTCTGGAGGTTCTTTAACCTGACGCGATTATACTGCGGAGGGGAGGGCATTCACTTCTGGTTTGAAATGATTGGACAGCTCGTCTAATCAGCTTCGCTTATTGGCCGGTAGACTCTCTACCGATGTAAACACGCCCCAGAGGACCGTTCCCAGACCATGGATACGGATGAACATTCGTATTATGGGCGGGCTATGTCAGGCTAGTGAAGTTAGCCCTTTGCCACAATATGTCATTGTTATTTGTGTTATGGTCACACTGACCATATAGTTAGTGGTAAGAGCAACAGCTAAGGCGTGGCTACCTCAATGACTATGTCCAGCACTATCAATCACATGGCAACTTTTGAGGTGTATTTAATAGGCTAGTGTTTGCATTAGGCCTATACTAATAGTTTGCAGTGTCAGTATTATATACATTTGGCTGATGATGGACAGCCTGGGCATGTTTCCCCTGTATGCAATGTGATTAACACATTTTCTAATTTCCAGTGAAGATTCACTCTCAACCAGCAGCATAAGGGAGGATGTTTGAGATTAGTGGACTGACTGGACAGTAGGGAGGGCATGCTTGAAATAAAATTATTTTTCTCTGACACAATCAAAAATTGTCTGACTGCTCTGCAAGCAACACAGAACCTATACACATCAAGCCCCAATTATGAAAGCAGAAAGACCTTTTGTGACATGAAAAGAGATTAGCATGTTGAATATTCAGTCTTTATTTACCATTACCCAAAATTCTCTGTTATTTCCTTGAACAATTACCTTTCTTTGAGATCAGATCTACTGATTCAATGACAGGAAATAAGCCTGGCCTTTACCTGACTGTGACTATTATTCTCTCCTTCATACAGTCTGGAACAATGCAATTGTAATTTGTTCCCATTCAAATGAATTACTCTGTGCACTGTAAGTTCAAGCTCTCACCTGGCTCTCTAGTTTTTATTACGAGACTGAAATACGTAGGATAATGTCACCAGGCTAGTAGGAAATGGCCATATTCTGTGTCTCACACTTGATATCCTACCTCTACTTGCTTTGAGTCTGCTGGTGATTGTTCCAATTTCCTATAGCCTACTATATTCCCATTACGAAATATTTATTTTTGAATCTGTCATTCACTTCATTGTTGTGATATATTATTGTGGCTGTGCTGAGTGTCAGACCAATTATTAACACATTGACAATTATAGATTTTGTATTGGCTACTGTAAATGATAACATTGCTGTGAAGCCTTTTGTTAAACAGTGGACAAAACAGCCTATCTTAAAGGAAAAATCCGGCGTGAATCGACATGTAGTCCTACTGTTTTATAGTGCCAAGCGCTATTGATAGCCACCTCAATCACTGGATTTCATGCAAGGCAGACTGAGATAGCAAAGCGGCAGCTAACGTTAACAGAATGGGGCATTTCAAAACGAAAGCAAATCGATTAGGTTTCGTTTTTGACATGCCTCATTCAGTTAGTGTTAGCTGCAGTTTCGGTCTACGATGCACAAAATTTGATCATTGAGGTGGCTTTCAGTAGCGCTTAGCAGTATAAACAGCAGGGCTACGTGTTGATTCTCTTCAGATTATACCTTTAATGCCTGAAGGGGTACTTGAAACACTGTTCCAGTTATTTTGATGTTATCTGCTTGAGAGCAATCAGTGCCTGTCTGTTTTTCTACATGAAAGATGTACCACACAGATGTGAGTTATGAAGCTTTGACTTTGACCTCTTCATGGAGATGTAGTGACGGAATTCCTGCATTCCATTACTGAGCTTATTAAATCATCACAAGAGTAATTGGACATTACTGAATATTTTGCAATCCTTCTCCTCATATTTGCCTCAGACACAGATCTCTATTTAAAGACTGATGGACATGCAGTCATACTTGTAAGATGAGACCCTTCTTTTCGGTTATCATTATTGCACTATGTTACACATATTTTGTTCCTGAGTGGAAAGTGTAATTTTCTGATTCCTAGGTCTGCATTTAGAAGGATTATGGCCATTATAGCGTTTAACCTTTGCTTTCTTGGTTTTAATCATGGAAAAATTATGTTTTGATCAAAATTGCCATTTTCGCAGGTTCTGGTATTCAAAATAGAAGAGTAAGCCAACAAATGACTGAAATTGGCATTCAATTTTTTCAAAGTTTTTTTCAAAAAGTGTTTGAGCAGTGCATTATATCAATATATGTACATAAATAATCAAGAAAACATAGATTTTTAGATCAAAATGGCCATTCCAGGTTCGGTACACATATTCATAAGAGAGAAATAAACCAACTTATTGATCATAGGACTGCAAACTTACATTAAATTTTACAAGCAGTCTATCAATTAGATGTACCGCATGGCGGTACAAAATATGACCGCTGCTCAGTTCTGCACATTCTCTGCCCTGTGTGTGTGTGTGTGTGTGTGTGTGTGTGTGTGTGTGTGTGTGTGTGAGACAGTAGGCCTATCATCCCAAACCAGTAACCCTTTGCTTAATAGCACCATCTACAGGTAGATGGTAGAACAGTCATTAAATGTACATATAAATTAATTTATTTTATGGCCCCCCATGGATGAAATCCCACAAAACTTGACATTTTCCCACAAGATGTCTGGTTCATCGTACACATTGAATTTGGTGCAGTTCATAACATCTGATCTAAAGATAGGGGCAATTAAAGCAGTATAATATTGCATTTTCATTTTTTACCATGGGGGTGCAAATCGCAAATGACTGGTTATAAGCTAAGTTGATGTGGGCTCTTGAGACCAACATTTCATAAACATTTTATTATCCTCAATGTCACGGGTCAGGTAGTTCTTTAGGAAAACCTGCATTTTTTGGGGTTTCATGGGGGGGGGCGCGCGCGAGTGGCCCCCGGGGACCAAACTAAATTTTTCCGTAAAAGTCTACTGGGGCTACATGCCCACCAAGTTTCATGTGCCCCAGTGTTACGGTGTCCCGGGAATCATTGACCAGAAATTCAGGAAGTAGATGACTGGAGAGAGAGAGAGAGAGAGAAAAAAAAAACTTTGACAATCACTATATGACCGCCGCTATGACCGCTACACTAGCTACGCTAGCGGCGGTCATAATAAAAGGGGGGAGTACAACAAGGAGATCACTCATAACACCACCCAGTCTTTTGACTCAGATGTGATCACAGATTTAGATGAGAGAAGATTAAAGGGAACTAAAAAGGGAAGAAAAAATTATGCAATAGCTTCCAAATGAACATGTGACGTGGTCACGTGGAAACACTATTTCTCCCACCACCTGAATCAACGTCTCAGCACATAGTTATAAAAATATCTACTGTTGTTGAAGGGAGAAAATAAAACAAATATATTCCATAGTCTCACTACGACCAAGTCAGAAATACACACTTCATTTCACAGGCCATGTCTCTCCAAGAACTATCTGATCACTTTTTCAAATATATCAATTTAATCTGTGAACATGTACAGTAGGCTACTTCACTGCTTTGTGTGTGTGATATGCCTCTCAGCTAAGTGGTAGCCAGTGGTAACATCTACATATGAGGCATCTTTGTCCTGAGGAGTCAGGTTGATTCTTCAGGTGGTGAGGGGTGTGTGCAGGTGATATCTGAGTCATGAGAAAATAACTCTCACTTTTCAAACAACATAATCAGAACCTCAGAAACGTAAACTGATGACAAGTCATAATATGTAAACTGGTACATAGGGTCTTTCAGGAAAAGGATAATTAATCATAATGTTATAACTAGGGAGGAAGAATGCCCACCAGCCTTTTGTTCTTGAGCTTGACCGACACTGACACTGTCAAGAACAAGGCACTCGAACTAGACACTATAGCCCATCCTCTCGGCATGGGGGCCCCTGGAGGCAAAAAGCCAGGCCATCTCCAGAGTGTGCGGAATGATAGTACAGTGCCCTGCTCAGTTTCCGACGTGTTGTCTCATTTGCACCACCTGACTCACACCCCCAGACCCAGACAATTATTTGTTTTATTTGATGACAAAAAAGAACGCTATTGAAATATTTAATATTTTTCTTTTGTCTATACAGAGGTATGTCAATAGATAGATACAGTATGTACAGGAAAAGAATAGTTAAATAGTTACTAACAACACTATTGGCAAAATGGCTATGAAACAAACCGTAAATCTTGTGGAATTGAAGCACGAGTACACATACCTATTCCAAGTGGGTGGTAAACCCGGATAAGTTAAGCTAGAGAAAGCTTTATATTTATTAGCTACACAAGTATATCCCTCTCCTCACTGGCCATATAGTTTGACTGTCCGACATTACAAGCATTTTGATGGCAGTCTGTATTTTTTTTTTATCTAATTAAGTCCCTAGTTCTGTAAGCTTGCCTATAAAACAAGGCCCTTATTTTCTGAGTGCACAACCAAGACCCCACACTCTTCCTGGTTAACAGCATCAATAAAACAGTTAACATATCACACCTCACCCAGTTTTAGAGATGTGGATCTGTCAGCCAGGATGAGCCACAAGGAAGCCAAATAAACACCTACAGAAAGATGCTGTACATAAATAAATGATGGCGTTGATTAAAAAAAAAAAAAAACAATTCTAACACACAAATGTTTCTGGTACCAACTGCAGTGTGAGATGGTGTGTTCAGCATCTTGTTTTGATGCAGGCGTACTCGGTCTCCTGATGGGCTCTTGGTTTAGTTGGGCTTTTATTAGTGTTTGTATTGATATTAATTTCTGCATAGGTGAGTCCTTGGTCTGCCTGTGGAAAATCGTCAAATTAGTACAAATACAATATTATCAACAGCCGGCAAGCTCTATTAAAAACTCAGACCTAGACAATTTTAATGTTCTTGGAAGGCAATTGTTGGTTCAGATGCCATAATTTTTTGTTTCAGCAGGCAATGTGCTCCTCCTCATTTAGGCTACTCTGAATCATTCAACTCAGTAGCTCCATCTTGTGGCTGAATGATGGACAAACAAATACTGATAGATCTAGATTACAGATGTCACATTTCATGATACTTACTAGAACCTCTTTTGACGGTTTTGATGTTTTCTTGTCATTTTCTGTCTTTTCTTTTGTCACATTTGTGCTCTCAGGTTCAGACCTAACATATGCTGTTTGTTTTTCTGGGAAAAATAAAGAAAATAAATGAAAAAACACCAAGCCTTTGAATGGATTTCTCAGTCTGATGTTATTTTAATGTCCAAATATGAAAAGGCTTAAACCTTTGCAAACGAGTGTTTTGTATGGTGTCCCTTTAAAGGAGTAATTATTTCAATAGCCTATACATAATATGTGAAAACACCCTAGAGGAAAGGCATTGATTGTGAGGGTGTTTTTACATTTTAACTGTAAATAAATATTAGAGGAGAAGGAGTCAATCAGTGACTTGACTTAACTTGAAAGCTTTAATGTCCTTAAAAGGCAATTTGTCGTACAGCACAGCAGAATGACATAAAATACACGTAGGCATGCAATAAAAACACAAATGCAGTACAAACACAATAAATAGCTAAAGATATAAGTTAATATGTAAATAAATCAGTGTGTTAAAGGTGCTTCAGATAAATCCATAGTCTAACACTTACTTGCTTTTCTTCTCCAGAGAACTATTAGAAATGCAGCTAGAGCAACACCCACAGTCCCAGCCAGAGCCACAATTACAGCCATACTAACGTGAGTGCCATCCTCACCTGATCAGA
The DNA here is from genome assembly GCA_027497455.2 of Sardinella longiceps. Taxonomy (NCBI): domain Eukaryota; kingdom Metazoa; phylum Chordata; class Actinopteri; order Clupeiformes; family Clupeidae; genus Sardinella; species Sardinella longiceps. The sequence continues at coordinate 1,701,193 of JAODXP020000025.1, forward strand.
CACACACAAAAAATTGTTAGTAATAGTAAATGACATGCATCAAATGGCTACTTAGAAGAGAAATCCACATCACTGTTGTGTTGTTCCAGGTCACTAGATGCTGTGGGTAGGTAGGCCTACAGTAATGTAAAAAGTCTCTCCTACTATACAGTTGCTATTTGAAAGATAATTTTGTCGCTGTTGAGAATGATCTCAATAATTTGCTGTTTCGCCATTTTTGCCCCTACCTTGTCCATTCTTTCCTTCACAGGACATCTTAGCACCTAGTGGCTATCCATAATATATCAGACACTAAAATTGATGTATGGTTTTGTGATCAGTGCTACAAATCACCTGGTAAATTGATGGTGTAATCCACAGAGACTTTTAACTCTCCTTTCCACCTCACTGTACACCGCAGGTTCCTGTTGTTGTCCTCTTTTGTCAGTGTCAATGAGAGTGAGATACCACAGGCAGAATTCCTGACCTGATGGCGCTCAAAGCCAGTCCAACCTAAAGTAATGTCATTCTGGTACTGGGCACAGTCATAGGTGGCCAAGTGACAGTGGAAGGTCACTGAGCTATTCAACTTAAGCTCAGATGCTGGAATTGAGGAGGAAACTATGAGAGAAATACAGATGTTTATTTACAGATGTAAGGCCAAAAATATCACAGAAAGAGATGCTACAGATACTCAGAAAGAAAAAGGGAAAACACCTGTGAGTACAGAGAGATAAACAACAGCATCTTCTCCTGTTTGAGGTCCATCTTTTGTCAGGAACTGCTGAGATCTGTATTCTCCAGCATCCTGAGAGGTGACGTTAATAATTTTCAGGGAACAATTAGACTCCAGCTTTAGTCGGTCCGCTCTTGTTGATATGGATATGATCTTCCCATGGCCAACCTCTTCTGAACTCTTGCTGGTTCCAGGGCTTATGTAGAGCCATGTTGTTGCAGAGCAGCCTTCACCAACTTTATTTTTACATGGCAGACTAACATCGTCTCCTTCCTTTGAATACACAATGTGCTCAACTCTGCATTCACCTGGATAAAAACACTT
>JAODXP020000025.1:1702331-1722624 GCA_027497455.2 Sardinella longiceps
ACAATTATAAAATGATTCCTGTGCTTAAAGCTGTGCTTGTTTCTCAAATCAAGTTTTCAAAAATCTATTTCAACCACACTTTAGTTTTAACTGGAATCCATGTCACAGACCACATGAAAAGTCGTCATGGATCACCAGGGGTCCACGGACCCCCTGTTGAAATCCATGGTCTGGGATGTTTGTGCAGTAATTTGTAGCATAACCTGTAAGGATGGAGGCAATAGTGATAGGTAGACTGTGCCTGTTTTTAAAAATTTGCAATAACTTTGCAAAGTTTCTGTGATAACATTTTTGTTGAAAATGTCACTGTTCACAAAAACACTTATTTTCTGTAGAGTTTCTGTAAAAGTTAGCAAGAAGGAAAGGCACTTACAACCCAGCTATTCTTCCAATGTTCACTTTAATTAATATACTGTAATCATTAAATCATCCCTTTTGCATGTCCATTTTTACTTAATGAAGTACGGATCAAACATCACAAAAATCAATATCGGTCACAGAAACATGACAAAGGTTGACTTTAGATAAAAAAAAAAATCTGCCTGGCACACACTATGTCAAACAAATTATTACCCTTTGAAAGCTTTTATTGAAGCAAGTTAAAATATATATATTTGTATAGGCATACAGGCAGTATAAAGCAGCAGATTATGTATGTGTTTATGCACATGTGTGTTAAAGAATGAGAAGAATGAATGTTGAGCGTGGTGAAATTGAACTTGGTGGCGCTGTACTCTGAACTTGAAGAGCCAGGAACAGTCCTCTATAAAACAGGCCCCTCAGATGTGCGTTTCTTGACTGTTGCATAGGTCACATTCTCCTCAATTGGTCCCTGTAGGCACAAATAAATTTGAAAGAGTCAAGTTGTACATGCTGGGACTATATGCTGGGACTATAAGAAGACCTTTATTTTCGATTTTTTGAAGATGTCTCCAAATATATCATAGTAAATGCTAATATCACAAGCTTAGGGTTAGCAGGTTTAGCTCCTAGAAAACAGTAAAATACTTTCCAGTAAATATCTAAAAAGTGTGAGAGGCCATTTCCAGTGAACCTAAAACGTAAATGTCAGGTTTGGAAAAGTAGAGTCCATAGTAGGCCCATAGATAAACTTAGATAATAATTTAAAAGAAAATACTTCAGATTAAATACATAGGCTAAATCAGTGGGCTTTATGCAATCAATGCCTGCCTGTTATGACCAGGACCAGGTTGAGAGACCTAGGGTTGAAACACTGCAGTAGTGGTATTTGGCGCCACCTACCAGTTACGCTACTGAACACCTATCTCTTACCCTCGGGTGCATTTCAGGCCCTCACGTTGTGGACTTTTGACGAGGTGCTGAGGTCATTTCAGTGCAAAAACAAATAAATAGATGGGAAGACAAGACTTCTTACCGTTGGGCCATAGCCTACGGTTGTGTCATAAAAGTAACAATCATTTGTCCCTTTTGCTTATAGAGAGATAGACCTCTAGGACAGAAATAACATCTAGCTTGTATCTGGAGTCTAGCTAGCTTGTATCTGGCTTGTATCTGCTTGGGAATTTGCTTTGACACAGTCTGGGAAGTCCTAATTAAGGATACACAGGTGTGACAAACGAGCAAGGGCAACGGGGTCAAAATTGAAAACAACCAGGAGCCATATAACGTTGGTTCATCCTTTCTTACCGAAGCTAAAGCGCTAATTCTTCTTGCTCCAAAGATTTGAAAAACATATGAATGATGAGGTCAAGCCAATGATGGTAATGATGATGATGATGATGATGATGATGACTTTGGCAGCTTCTTTTTTTCATGAATTAGATGAACAATCCAAGCACATCCCAAGACCCCTCAAATCACACTCAAACACGCCCTGATCCATCAGCTTATCAGACTAAACAGTCCGTAGAGGCATGAAGCCCCTCTGTGCTTTGAGAGGCATCTATGCATAGAGGGAAGTCAGCTTTGCAAGTCAGCTTTGCATGATAGCTTGTCAGCCCTAAGCCACGCTCTGACAGCAATGGCATCCTGGTCAGCATGCACTGCTGAGGGAGGGACTGATAGCGATCAACTGCGCTGGGGTCTTATCAGGTGGAAACAGGTGATGTCATCACCTCTGCCTTGACTTGCCTGCTTGGCTTCGGAGACCCTGACCACCCTGATCAGGTCCCTGTCACAAAGCCCTACTGCAGCTTGACTGCTCGCTTGTTGTGACAGCATGAGATGGACATGGTTATGGTCAGCCAGTAACATCACACAGTCCATTTTGGAGATATTTCACTGCTAGAGATCATGAGATCATCTTTGTAGAGAACACGAACATGGCCGGTCCCCCTGAGAACATCATGTGCTTCATGTGATGTCCCATCAGTATAAGGGCTATGTTATTATGGCCCTGTGTGGTGTTTGGCATTGCAGTTCCCTGTTTATCTCAGAGCACTGCTCTTCTGTACCCCCTTCGTGCAGAGGCTTTGTGAGGCCCCCCTGCATGTCCCCCCTGTTTCCCCACGATCTCAGTCGGCACTGGGGTATCAAACACACATGATGTCAGTGCTCTTTGAAGCTCACTTTGCCGCCATTTTTTTTTCTAATGTGCTCTTTGTGCGCAGGCCCTTTTGTGTGCGCTGCTTGTGCAGCTCTGCTTCATGGGCACAGAGAGCCAGTGTGGCATGACCTGCCTGAGATCTGGATTGTAGGATTGTTATGATGGCTTTCAAACTGACCCCCAGCCCCCCACCCCCAACCTACAAAATCTGGCACCCCCAATATCACCCACTCACTTACAGGCAAGATCTGATATCACCAAGTAATTAAGAGTCCTGGAACAATGTAGCCTAAACCTAACCCTAACCCATTGATCCAGGGCAACACGTTTGACATTGATCCCGGACTCTTAATTACTTGGTGATATCAGATCTTCTCACTTACACGCACACACTCAATGTGGCGCACATGACTAGTTGAGGGAAAAGACATTTCACGAGTACATACTGAACAGTCCCCAATTTTTAAAATATTTATTTTTGAAGACATAACATGGTCAGTCAGTTGCAATTCAAAATCAGAATTGCTCTGTATTTGCTGTTATAACAATAAAATTCAATGTGCCAGATGGAAAACATCTCAGATTTTTTTAGTCACTAGCAAATGAGCGTTTTGGCTCCAAACATAGCTAGTACTGTTTTTCAAAATGAAAACCTGGAGGCCACTGCCAAAATGCTAGCATTGGGTTGGATCCACCAACAGTACACATTCCAGTGAACACATCAAATCTACTGAAAAATGCAGAATTTAAATTAAAATGTATCTATCCCTATCCTAGTGCCCTGACCAAAATGAGTTGAGCTAATGAAGTGAATAAACCAGACAGGTTGTTTGGTCTTAAAACACATTACAAGGGAAAATGAGAAGTGAAGTGAAGTGAAGTGAATGCAATTTAGATTGTATATTTTTTCATTGCCAGTTTAAACAAGCGTATCATACAGTACAGGCACACAAACACAAGACATGCCGAACACACACACACACACACACACACACTACAGTCAACTCACCTCTCTCTCTCCTGCTCTAGCAGGTTGGTGAAGTCGTCGCTCTTGTTGATGAATTCTGCGTGCTTGCGCCTCTCGCTGTCCAGATTGTTGACCGTACGCCGGTGGCACTTCTCGGCCAGCAGCAGCTGCTCCAGCATGCGTCGGTACGTATCTGTGCCTGTCCTCTAGCCGGTCCAGCTGAGCGGGACACAGACAAGACACTCTCTGCACACATGGCTACATCACACAACACCAGCAGCATTACCATAGCTAGGCTCAGCCACAACACCCAGATAAAAGCTCTGCTTTTAGCTTTGCTTTGACAGCTACGCTACTTTAAACAGGCCAAACCATAACACGGCTTCAGGGTCATTATGAGTGTCCATTACTGTATGACAGCATCCGATTTCTGGAAACTTTCAGCTCCCATCGGCTGAATTCCAGCGTACCCCCTATTACCCTAAGTCCTGGGCCCTCACAGACTTAACTAGCATGAATCAGCCAATCATGAAGTCTGTTTTAGGGTCCAGGACATAGGGCAAAATGGAGGAGGTTGGGATTCAGCCTTTAAGAGACTAAGGAGCCAAAACTAAAGGGCCCTCTGCCTTCTTCTCTTGCCTCACCTCAGCCAAGGGCATTTCATAGACGTCTTCTGTGGGCTTTCTGCCACTGGTGAGCAGGGCGTCTCTCTGGAGGGCCTGCAGAGGTTTGGTGGACACGGCTGAGCCATAGTGAGCCTCCAGCGCTTCCGGTCGCGGCCGCTTAGACCTCATCATCTAGATGATGTCTTCCCTCACCTAAGAGCACAGCATATGTTGATTCATTTGAGTGGTAATTACTTATCCAGTAGACTAGACTTGCATCAGTTTGGTCTCATGCTAACACATCAGCAATCCGTTTGGAGAGCACAGCTCCATCCGGAAAGCTGTTGACACATAATAAAAATTTGAATAATAAATTTTATTTGTAAAGCACTTTATATTAAAAGCAATCTCAAAGTGCTACAGTGTTCAGAAAAAAGAAAAAAGAAAAAAAAAACCCTGTAAAAAAACATACTGTAGAGCAGGGGTGGCCAACCAGTCGGAGACCAAGAGCCACATATCTGACTCTGTTACAGCAAAGAGCCACATCGGCACTCAGTCACATGAACCTGTTACTACTACTACATTACCCATACTGGTCGAGAAGCATGGAGTGAGCTGTGGTGATGCTGAAGATTTGAAGCCTTGAAATGCACCAATGACGACTGACATATAAGGCAGAATGGCTTGCCATTACGTTCAATGAAGAAATATGTTAGGAACGTTCTGTTTTTATCTTTATATTTTCTTTTGGCAGTGCAGAAGATCGAAGAAGATCGACCCCCTGACCCCCTGCCATGATCTCGCAATACCATTATGAATGCAAGTGACACACACTTAACAAAATCACTGTATTAAACGTAAGGGAAGCGAACACACACCCACAAACACAAACTTGGACATGAGTGTACGGCTCCCGAGCCACAGGTTGGCCACCCCTGCTGTAGAGACTCCTCACCAACATACCAGACGGTCAGGTATGAATCCCAAAGCACCATTATGGACTACTGAGCAGGAGTGTTGGCTTTTGCTGCACATCTAGGCATAGCTACTGATTCTCATTATCACAGGCCTGAAGATATGCAGATCTCTAGCATGGCCAAATGTCTTATGCAAAATTATTGAGGAAAGAAAATTTGTGGCTGCTTTAAAAATGATAAGTCGAGTATAAGCCCCTATGAAGTTTCCAGGTGGCTGTTTTATCACTAACTCTTACAATTCTGACAAATACCAAAGAAATTGCAAACAGTATATGTGAGGGTTAAATCTGTAAAGCTGTTCTTACACCATAAGAGGGAGCCCTACTCAAAATGTCCACTGTGTTCCTGAAAAGTGTGACCCTGTGGATGATGTTACAATCTTCCTAAATGAGACGACTTTATTTTGAGGTGCATCGAGCCAATTCCAGAGTGCACTGCTGATGACAGCATTGGAATTCTCCTATGACTACCAGACATCTTATATAATTTGTGAATAATTAACACGCTTAACACTTGTGAAAAAAAACAGCTCTCATGACGTCTGCAGCCTTGATTCTTGACATCTCTCGCCTTTGGGCATGTGGTTTAGCCTCAATTCAGAATCCCTCCCGAGGTGAACAGGGAGCAGAGCAACTGTCCCATGCCCCATGAATAGCTGAGGTATTTGCATGCCACTTGATCAGACCATCTGCCTCTAGCAGAAAGAGAACTCTCTAAACTCTCTCTCTCAACAGGATGATTGTCTGTGATGGAAGATGGAGGCCAAGGCTCTAATAAAACTCTCCTTCTAGAATAGAAAAGGAGCTGTAGTTGTCTGAATATTGTCCTACCAATGATTTTTACGTCGGAGGAAACAGCTGCTGTTGTATTACATGGTTTAAGGAACAACCAGTCTGTTGTTTAATTTATTGATGAATTTTGATACACTCCACCTCTCACCTGCACCCTCCATGACACCTAGGAGTCGCACCAGGTCTTCTTTGGAGAGGTCTGTCAGCGCAACCTTCTTCTTACCAACGACACCTGGCCTCTCGGGGCCCTTCTGTGGTCGTTTGGCCATCCCAGACACGGCTCTATCTTCCTTCTTCTCTTTCACGTTCCTCTTCATGGGCTCTGGAGCATTCTCACTCCCGTCTTCGTCTTTCTGGAAGGCTTTCCGAGCCGGTTGTGCAATCTTCAGCTGACCTCTGTCAGGGACCTCCATTCCGCTACTCCGCGACCTCATGATTCACCTGACTTCTGAAGAGAGCACAAGCAAAAAAGACAAAAACAAAAACAATTCAAAGTTAATTAAGCTAATTAAAAACTGCAAGGTCTAGGATTTGGTCTGTAGCTGTGTATCAGGCAACAGAGACATAACTGGCAAAACAGAGGGCTTTCTTCATGGCACGGAAGAGAAGAGAACATGTTGTTGTTATAGGCCACTGCAATATGAGTCTCCTCCAAGCCTTGCCAAGAGGGTCGTGTTTAGTGAGTCATCAGCTCAATGGTCAAGACTGCATTATTATGACCATTTGCCAACACTGAACAACATAAATGTGTAACTTGAGAAACTGAGGATGGCTAGCCGTCAACGGTTCAACCTCGGTGGCCAACCAGGGCTTTGTGTAAACACAGCGAGCATGGAGTCGCCCCAGTGGTTAAGAAACTGCGTGTTCCCCTGTGCGTCTTTAACTGCTGGCAACATTTACAGCAAAAGGCCAAAGGCAAAAGGGCTCACCAAAAGTAGCTAATTATATTCTCTTCGGTCACTCTCATGTCATCCTGTTGTATACTCCTGCCTTTGTAAAACATCATTGAACACTACTTAACAAAGCCCCTCACTCCATTACTTTAACAGGGGAGCCCAAGTATTTAGATCCACTAGTCCCATACTGCCACTTGTAACTGTTGAGGTATTGGGATGTATTCAGTCCCATAGGCTGATAAATTTACCTTTCAAGACTGCACTGTTCCTGACAGAGCCTGTGGAAGTGACGATCAGGCTGACACAGATGTTTCCTAAGTGCCCAGCTTGCCTCGTTTGAGGGTAACAAAACAAACCTTTGCCAGTTCTCTCTCCTTCCTCCCAAACAACCCAAATATTTATCCTGCATGCATGTGTCTGCGGTGGGGAGCTGAGCAAGTCATTAGCTCAGCCATTTCCTTCGAACACAGCTGTCAGTTAGGTATAGCTCTCTCTCTCACACACACACACACAGATGCTTCCATATGATCTGTTTTGGGAGACACACGCCGGAGTTCATTCTGCTGCGAGTGTATAGCAGGCCTGCCGTGATTTGCGAGGGGGATTTCCCCCCAGAGAGAGATGTGGTGCGCTGTGCAGGCAGCCAGCCGAGAGAGAGAGAGAGAGGCCACTCTGACAGAGATGAAGTAGGGCTGTTCAGAGCCTCAGCCCTGGATTGCAGCTATGACTTCAGTTCAGGAGGTTTAATCAATAGCAGGGAACGAACGTGTCCACCGTTTCTCTCTCTTGTGATAGCATACACACTCAACCTATCACCCCTGACTCATACACTGCATAATTCTGATGCAATTCCCTTTTCCCCCTCTTTGCTTGTCTGCCTCTTATGAACATGCTGTATGACTATGTGTTTTGATTAGTATCTGAATATAAATGTGTATGTAGGTGTATTTGTGTATATATATTGTGCATGTGCTTTGATTAGTATGTGAGTATGTACTGTATGTGTATGTATACTGTGTGTTTATATAATGTACAGTATATTTGTTTCTGCGTAGTATGTGTATATGTGGGTATATGTGTATGTGGGTATGTATATGCATGTGGATATGTGTGTATGAGTGTGGTCTTTGGTATTTTTTGCCCTTAACGGTGCCTTCCAGGCAGCGCTGCCTCCAAGGCACTACTCCACTCTGATTAGGGTTAGGATGAGGGTTGAGGGGGTTAGGGTTAGGGTAGTGTCTTTTAGGCTGTGTTGTCTGGAAGGTGCCGTTGGGGGCAAAAAACACCATTGAGCCTATGAGTGTGATGTGTTTATGGCATACTGTACGTGTGGCATACTGTACTCTGCCACAGACATCTCGAGCCAGATGATTCTCAGGAGAGAGCAATCTGATTAGCAAGTGCATTTACACCCTGCCCACCCACCCAGACGTAATGACAAATACAAACAAGATGTTAAACAGTAGATAAGTTAAAAAGCCTTCAAAAGCAATGCCTTTGTTTAGCTGATAGCATCTGACAACAAAGTCAGTTTGTTCTGGATCTATTTATTTGAAGCTTAAGAAGTAATCCGTCTGACTGAAGACTGAATTAATAAAAAGATACCGTTCCCATTTCCAGTTTAAACACACTCTGGGAGGCATTTACTGTTGTGGGCACTGCACTGAACCAAATTGCATGTTGGCTTGCTTTCTCCACTGGTCAGATGCTCGTCTTGCAGAGCCAGACATGACTTCAGCGCGCTGTGATTCTGAGATGCATGTGGAGACGACCTGTCTTGTGGGGAGAAGTGAGGCCAACGAAGCTATAGCTTTCATCCACCTTGTCGCAAACTCTAATCACCTCTAGTCTTGTGAGCCAGGGCAAGCCTAAGTCTACTTTGACGTCCGCTTTTAGAATGTTTCAAATGTTCATCACATTAGGCATAAATTCCACATGGTTGTTGGCCCATTTAAAATTGTGATTTACTTTCTGTCTGACTTGCTCAAATGAAATGAAAAACATACCAAACCAGAAAAGCGCTCAGAGAGCGCAGACCTCCGCCAAGGCAATATGGTCACAGACACAATATACATTCCAGATCATGTTCTGGATCACCGATCGCCACCAAAATCGAATCAGCTCTTGCTTGTCCCAATATACACATTGTCCGAAGGTTTCATCCAAATCCGTGCAGTACTTTTCGAGTTATCCTGCTGACAAACAAACAGACAAACAAACAGACAAACCAACGCGACCGAAAACATAACCTCCTTAGTAGTTCTTTAGGAAAAGAGCATCTTTTGCAGCGCAAAGATGGAGTGGCCCCCGGGGACCAAACAAAATTTTTCCGTAAAAGTCTACTGGGGCTACATGCCCACCCAGTTTCATGTGTGCCCCGTTGTTACGGTGTCCCGGGAATCGTTGACCAAAAATTCAGGAAGCAGATGACGGGAGAAAAAAAAAAAAAATCTTTGACAATCACTATATGACCGCACTATATGACCGCAATCACTATATGACCGCTAATTATCATGTTTTATTTGTTTTTGAATCAGACTTGCTCACTGTTAATGGTTCGATCAGAAACTCAGGACGCCACTTTACTGTCAAGAGCAATAACCGAGCCGTGCCAAGTATGAGCAGCATCGCGCAGCGTTTTAATCAGAGAATGTGAAGCCATTGTTTCCACTGGTCACACCGAACAAAAGAGTCGACTTTCCTTTGCATCACCCACACCTGGGGGGAGCTTTTTCGCTCTTGCCTTCTTTGGCCACTGATCAGAGAGCAGCCAGCAGTGGGAAGCCTGCTGTGTATACTCTGCTGAGCCCCGAGGAGAGGTGCATCGCGTCGGCTGACCACAGAGCCGCCCCCGGGCGGCGCGGCGTGTCATGACTCCACCGCGTCACTTTAAGTGCACACACATGCACAGCATGGTGCTGAGAAAATGGCAGAGCAAAGGATCTCACCCCGAGAGTTGAGTTGACCAGACCAATCCATCGTGTGTGTGTGTGTGTGTGTGTGTGTGTGTGTGTGTGTGTGTGTGTGTTGGGTATGTTGTGGGTCCTGTCTGCTGAGGGCGTTTGATGGAATGATTAACATCACATGTGTTTGTGCTGATTTATAAAGGTCAGACATAAATCAGAATGCAACCAGCCTGCGCTGCATGTTATAGTGCACCCTAGGTGTGATGATGAAACATGGAGCCCTACAGCTCACACACATACACACACACCAAGGGGCCTGGGTCGAGTAACAGCACAGCAGTTACACCGGGGCTCACTCTGGAAAAGTATGTCGAAGCCACTGAGCCCGAACGAGGCTAGGCCACTGAGTTCGGATGAAACCAGCATGTGACTTCAGCTGGGAAAATCCTGGCCACCGAATGGCAGCAGTCAGTGAAGTGCCAATGGTTATTAATAGCTGTTACAGGGAAGCTGCCAACCACTCCTGTGGGCACATTTGGACTGTCACTTTGATTTGCTCAAAAACCTTGAGCCCTGAGCACTGTTGACACAAGGCAATGTAAGGGATAATGAACGACACGGCGTGCAGATATAGAAAAATAATGCACACGTTTGAAGTTCTAAAAGCTCACGACGCATAGCGGATAAGTACAAGGTCCCATGGTTTTATAACCCTTGAAACACCAACAGTTAAATCTGAGGTTGGTAAACTGGCTTTTCAGTGTTTTGCACCAAATAAGTGGAAGTGCTAAAGAGTTTTAAAACTGAGGAAGAGTTTTAAAACTGAACCAACTTGTGTCTGCAGACAAATTTAAAGCGTTGATAATTGATATGAATCCTGTACATAAGTGTTCTTGGTTTTGAATTGATTTATTTCCATTTTATTCTTATTTTTATTCTTATAAGTTTTTTTCTGCTTTGTTGTTTGTCTTTTGTTTTCCCTTGTGTACTATTGTTTGCTTGCATCTTTTGTTTTATTGTCAAATCAGGGCAATGCTGTAAAACAGCTTGATGCCCAGTAATTTTTCCCTGAATAAACAATGGATTTATTATTACGCTAGTAGGCAATATTAAAATTACATGTAACTTTCATTTATTCTTAGATTGCCAGATGAGTATTCTTGTTGCTGTAACAAGCTAGTGTGTCCCATTTACACAGCAATGGGCCTCATTTAACAAGCATTCTTACAAAGAAATATGTTCTTAAATCCCACTTATGCAGTTTTTAAGAAGATTTGCATTCACCAATACAAGTTTTTAAATAGGATCTTAAGAACAAATTGAAGAAAATTCTTCAGAAGATATTGATGAATGAGGCCCAGTGAGTCTAAATTTGCTTCGTATTTCTCACGTCTCTGCTGCAATATTTCCTATAGACTTTATAGGATTTTCTATAGGTTCCATTCTTTCTCAACCATCCTGTCAGTGTTGAATCATAATTACCTTGAATTAGAGGATTGACTCAGTTCTCAAGCCACTAAATCAAGCAGGATGTATATTTAGCCAAGAGGGCCATCTGTGCCAGAAATGTCATCATCCTCATCGTCTGTAGGAACATACATCACTTGTGTGACACATAGACACACGGCATACATTCTGCTCATGGTAATTAACAGGAGGGAAAGGTGATGCTGGACTTCCCCCCAACCAAAACAGAGAGACAGGGACACACACACACACACACACACACACACACACACACACACACACACACACACACACACACCACCTCAACCACCTCACTCCCAAAGGTGGCATGCACAGGTGCTTGTTGATGAGTATTTATAGGGTCTCTCCCTACCTTGGCTATGGGTCACACAAGAGAAACAGAGGCTGAATGCCCATGCCCTCCCTTAAGCCCTTTGCACTGAATCTTCAAAGACTTAACTGGCACCAGCCAATTATGAAGTTGATCCATGCCAGTCAAGTCTTTGAAGGTTCAAAGCTAAGGGGTTAGGGCAGAAAAGAAATGCCCGAGCTTTAGTTAACGCCACCCCCCAACCCTAACCCCCACCCCCAAATGGTCCTCACAGACACAACATCCAATCCCCACCTCAGTGTAAACACACCCTGCCGACTGAACGTGGGATTCTTCCTCGCTCTCTTGGTAGTTATTAACACTTCCCAAGACTCCTACAGCGGACATTTTTGACATGCCACCACGGACATTCAAAGGCATCTAAAAAAGCCTGATCACACTGGGTACGGATGGAGCCACTGTCAGACTCCCTCACACACACACACACACACGCACGCACACACACACACACACACACACACACACAGCTAACGACTTTACACACACCACACTCCCCATCAGTATGACAGCAAGGCTTAACTGGGAAACAAAAGGCTGATCTGGACCGGTGCCAGGTGGAGGCATTGCGGTAGGCTAATAGTTGATAGGAGAGATAGAAACAGACCAAAGAGGACTGTGTGGCTGTCGTACTGTGGCATTGTCCCCGGCCCCTGGCATCACCACTGCACACAGTGTGTCCACAGTGAAAGGGAAAGCGCTTGAAATGTACTCGACTAATTTAGGATGTGTGCCTGGCCCTCGGCCAATGTAAGCATTTTTAGATGACAATGGGGGTAATGGATAGTCCTCTTTGATCAAAAGATGATTCTCAGGGGAGACTTAAAATCTGAAAGAAATAATAATAAAAATGTGTATCATCTGCACACCAAGTTTATGGAATAGAGGGGGGTGGTGGGAGTATAGCAAAAATGTTCTATAAGTGAACATGAAGAGAATGTGAGGGACAAGTGAAATCAATGAATTGTTTTGTCATTTCACTGTGGTGCAGTGCTGTCTTGTGCTGTGAGCCAATGCCCTGCAAAGACACGTCTAGAGGGCCAAGCAGCCCAAATTGCACCCGGTCCACCACTCTGAGGAGTGGACCTTTAACAAAATAATCCTAGAACAGACCTTGATTCAGCCAAGCAGAGACAGGAATGTGACCAAATAAGGCCAAAGAGAGAGAAAGACCTTTTGAGGAGTCACACACAAGACACCTCCCTTCAGTAAAAAAAAAAAACAAAAAAAAACAACAGATATTATGTCTGAAAGTGAAAAAGAAGTGTATGAAAAAGAATGCACCCTCTCATATTAATTCTAATGCTTGGAGACAACTGAGAGAGGACATGTTCAACATTATAAGGGGAAAGAAGACATCAGTGGCTCTTTTTAAAGCACCCGTGTAATGACTAGAGTAGAACTTGGAGCACAAGGTCACACCTCATCATTAACCTTACACTTCATCCATCACGACACTGAATTTGGGTTCTGTGGGAGTATTGCTGCAACTCACCATTAAAACTCAAACCGACGCGAATGGTGTGACAAACGCGTATCCATCCTACATGTGGTGTAGCCGCGACTAACTGCCGGAAGAGACGGTTTGTTTGGGTCCTCATTACGAGTGTTTAAGTCGAACGTCTCCAGGGCAAGTCTGCAATTCGCTGCGGTGTATTATATTTTGACACCCCTGCAAGACTTATGTTTCAGAGTTCAGGCCTGGGTCAGAGTATCGTTTGAGAATCAGTGCTTTTTCCTCCAGGCATAAATCCACGGTCTGCTGAGGCCGAGGGGGTTCCTGAGGGTTCCAGCCATAAACCCACTCTTCCATGATTCTGTGTCAGCGCCCATAGCTGCCAGACAGAGTGACCTCTGTGACCCAATGGACCCTCAGTGGGATGGGAACACTTGGGCCTGGGAGGTCCCGGATGGCGAGTGAAAACAACAGGAATGGAGAAACAGCCCTCTAGTCTTGGCCACCGGTGCCCTGTGGAAGAATCATGGCGATTTTGTATGGTGATTTTATATTTATTTTTTTCTGGTCTTAATTTTGCTGGTGTTTGTTTTGTCTGATTTAGAGTTTCTTCCTGCAGAGCTGGGAGTTGTGTTGTAAAATCTATTTGCAGCAATTATGCTCGGAAAAGACAGATTTTTTCCTACAGACTGAGATTTAGGCGCTACGCATGGAAGGAGAGTTTGTGTTTATTATGTGATGTAATCTCCTATGTAACCACTGTAGGTTTCCACTTTTTGATGAATTCTGATAGCAGGGACCCAACATGCCCGTCTGTCTGCCCAACATCTGGACATAATGTATTCCAATGACAGATTAGTACAGTAGGACCAGAATATCTTTTCTGAGGTTAGATTACAATCTGTAGTATTCCAAGCAGGAGACACAAATATAGGGCTCTCATTTGCAGCAGCCTACATTAGACTAAGCACTTCCTGCTTCATTGGGCAAGTGCATGATAACCATCTGCTGTTTCCTGGCCCACCGTCATTTGACATCATTTAGAAGCTTTCAAATGCTATCCCTGAAGTCACACAACCCGCCTACAAAACAAGATAGGATACTTTAGTATATCATGCTACACGAGTGGAAAAAAAAGAGAAAATGCCATAAAAAGATATGGATTGCACTACGCACACACACACACACACACACACACACACACACACACACACACACACACACACACACACACACACACAGAGAGAGAGAAAGCACAGTTTCTGTTATAAAGCAATGCACTGACTATGGCTTGAAAAAAAACCTTTGTTATGTGGGGGTTGAGCACCTCTGTCCATATGTTAATTGACTCAGGGGTGTAATGAAATAAGACAGCAGCAGAGCTTGCAGCGCTACAAGGGGAGCAGAAAGGACAAGAGCGCATGCAGGATTCCTTTGAATGCTGGAGTACAAATAGAGGCTGTAAACTACTAACCAGAAACGTAGCCATGGGGAAATTAGTGTGGTTTCGAAAAGCCTTACTGAATCTTATCATCCATTTGATTCACTTTCTACTCCCTCACAATGTGTCTCCTTGCATTAGGCTTGGGCTAATGACACAAAACCTTGGAATGCAAAACATTACAGCCCACTGCAAATATTTGATCTCCTTTGGAAAGATCCATTCCTACCCCACTGAAGCGTGGATCCTATCAGAATGAAGCGGCTGCTATCAGTGGGAGAATTAGATTGATAAGGCATGTTCCATCTCTAAATGGCCCCCTTCAAAAAGGACAGAGAGGGGGCTGGCCAGCACTGAGTAGTGACATCACAGGCCAGGTGTACTGTAGTTCTTGAACTGCCCGGTCTCACATGCCTTTCTGATGGGATGGGGATGAGGTCACTTCCCTCATAAAGTAAGGGTGAAAGTGAGAGAAAGAAAGAAAGAAAGAAAGAAAGAAAGAAGAGAGAGTGAGAGTGAGAAAGAGAAAGAGAGTATAGAATGGATTACTGCTGACTGTCTTATTTTGCTTACAGCCCAAAAGCCCAAAAGCACTTGGTGATTTTGTGGTTATCTTCTCTGCTAACATATTGTGTCATAACTCCTGGGAAAGACTTTAGAACATTTTCTAACACACTTTCATTTGAAGCAAACTCACAATGGACAATAAATTCAGCGAGCAAGGCATTACTTAGAAAAGTGCTATGTAACACAATCTACTGACTGACTGCAACAAAGCTCTTAAAACACGGCTAATCCTGAAAGATAGCAGTTACTCCAGTAATATAGCATCCAGTTTGAAGAAGTAAACAAAGGCAGGACAGAGTTGAAATGAATTAGTGATCTAATTAATAACCCATATATTACCACACTTGTATGCAGTAAAACTGAGTAAACTCAGAGTGTAGTCTATTTTGGCTTCCACATGGCAATGCTTGAGGTGCAAATGATAATGGCCATCAGACCAAGACTATAAACAAGTATCCATTACCACAACAAACCACCCTGCCCTTGGACAGGGGCCTGAAATGTGAATGCCAGCACACGGGTCTCGAACCCGCCACCCCGTAAGCTACAAACTCCCGGCGTGGGAGTGGGATGCCCTAACCAACTGAGCTAAAAGCCCGAGCTTCTAACTCAGCCGTTAGAAGCGCCCATGGAATTGGGTGATGAGGATTTACATGCCACTCCCCTCCAAAATGAGATAGGCCCACTCCTCACATGAGTTGTCCTAAGTGTGACTAGATGATTGCTTTCATAATATACAGACACCCCAAATGAATTGGTTTTCCTCTTTAATGCAATTGCCAGGCCTCTCACGTTGGTGTTGGCCCAGTATTTATAGCATGTGGTAGTTATGAAAGCAATTTATTCTATACAAAGGTGTTGTATGCCTTTTCAGCTGCTTCAAAGGTCATTACAACATCATATACAACCCAGTGTCTGAGCAGTGTTACGCTTTTGACAGTTACGTGTGTCTCATCATCAGTATGAGAGAAAATAGCTCAAACACTCCAAAAACCCCATCCTTGTTTTGTTGTCATAGTAACAATGTCTGGACACAAAACCCAGTGGGGTTGCTGTGTGTTCCATGGCGCGGCTGTGGAGCCAAATTAGTTGGCTGATCTCATAGCCCCAGTATCACTCAGCGTTTGGCTGCGGATGTCGGCGATGACAGGAACTCTTACACGGGGGAGGGCGCGGATGATTTAAAGCGACACAATCAGCCTATTACTGGAGCGAAATGCAAAACTGCACACCTCACTCCTACTACAGCCTCTTGCAACAATATCTGACAGTAAATATATGAAGCTGGGGGGAACCTTCAGGGAAAAATGCCTCTGTGTTGATATTGCTGAGCTACTCAGGCCACAGGCCTAGTCTCTGGCCCCTTATGGCAGTGGGAATGGAATACCAAATAGATAAACCTCTGTATAATCACATTTTATCTCCCTTCAGAACGCCATTCTCTTCTCTGATTGGCTGCTAGGTGGCCATTATTTCCAGATAACTGGCTACTTTGGAAGTAGTTCCAAAAAATAACTCATCTAATAACTGATTACCGTTCCATATGAATGCCTTTCAAGATTTACAGAGAATTACTGGGGATGAATGACTTTTTATTGCTCTGTGACAGCTCCATAGCGACAACCAAAGACTCTAGAATCTTTGGTGACAACTCAACAGGCTCACTCAGGTCGCATCTGGGAGATTCTTAAAGTGGCACAGATGTAAGCAAACTTCAGCCCCTCAAGTCAAATGGCAAATGGACATCTAACCATAATAGATATCACCAAATCACAGGAAAGTGTCAGTTCCAAAGTTTTGTGTATTTTACATTCTGACGACAACACTGCCTGCTGACGGTTTGCCTCTAAAACAGGAAGTTTGTCAGGGATCCCCATGTGTTTTCCACACATCTTCACGGACAGCTGTAATTATGTCCCACAACAAAATCAAAACGTACACATTAACCAGAACTCTCCAACTCCCACATTGGAGAAGAAAGAGGGTGGATGGAGGATGGAATTGGTTTTCCAAATCTATTATTAAGCCTTGTCATCCGGCAAGTTCTCTGGCAGCACACAAAACAAATTCATTATCATCCTCAGAGAGTGGTTTTAGATCATATCTCATCAGGCCTTTAATCATCCCAAGAGCTGAAGATGTTGCTTTCTGTGAAAAGCCATTTGAGGAATTTGTCTCTGCCCAGAGTAAAAACTTACTTTTTGAAATGTTCTACCATTCTAATGTAAACAGTCGAAACTCCGAGCTTAGCTGTTCTGTGTCTACTTTAAATCTTACTCGAGAGAATCATTTAGCCTATCAAGCTTAGGACGTCATGCGGTGGCCTCTGCAGCATCAGAG
Organism: Sardinella longiceps; assembly: GCA_027497455.2. Taxonomy (NCBI): domain Eukaryota; kingdom Metazoa; phylum Chordata; class Actinopteri; order Clupeiformes; family Clupeidae; genus Sardinella; species Sardinella longiceps. Next base: position 1,719,660 of record JAODXP020000025.1, read on the forward strand.
GATTTACCCCTCCTCCCCCCCCAAAGATACACTCTTACACATGCACACTCGCACATTTACAAGAGCACAGACAAAACACACACACACACATACAGAAAATATTGAAGCTCAGTAGAAAACTTCCCTGACCATTCAATGGCGTATCCTGTCTCTGCATGTGTGTGTTTGCAGCTAGCTGTTTCAAGTGTTATTACTTCTCATTTGCTCGTCCCCCTGAGGCTGAGCAGAGGCACTCTTTGGTTTAGAGATGTAATCAATTAAGGCTCCTTTCTAATGTTCCATTTCCTGAGTGCGGTGAACATTTACTGAAAATCAGCCTGGCAGCACATCCCACAGCCCTTCCACAACTCATTGATTCAGATGATGTGCTTCCCACTGAACAAGTCATGACTCACACACACACACTCACAGATCCACATTATACACACACAACACAGAGGCCGAGAGAGAGGCACTCACTCACACCACACACATTCACAGTGCTGTATGGTATTATTCATGTGATAATAATAATAGCCCGTAACTTCATATAGTGTGAGAGATACAGTAATAGCCAGTAACTTCAGGCAGTATGGGAGAGTGAGGGCAGTGAGTGAGGCTAATTTCAGGTTGTTAATGTAAACAAACCCTCTAATAACCCCTCAGTGACTTACCCTTCACCTTCAAATATTACTCCTACAGTCTTAGACTATGAAATAAAAGCTTATTCTGTTTTAATGTACAGTACTAAGTTTTCTGTACACTTTACAATGTGTGCTCATGTCTTACTTTAATGTCATAAACTAGACAAGAAGAGCCTGAAGTTGAAGGTTGTTGTCTTACCTGTGTTCAGCAGTCCAAATCCGTCTGACAGGTCACACCTGAGAAGTAAGCAGCTGCTGAAAGTTGTGTCCCTCCTCAGAAGTCTTCACTTTCAAGACTTTGTGTTCAAAACAAACACCTTTCTTCAAAGACCCCCTCTCTCCTCTTCCTCTGTATATACCCTTGATTGCTCTTCCTCTGCTCCCCCTCAGTCTTCTCTGTTCTCTGGTCAGAGGGTTGCGGTGTGTCTAGGGAGATGACCGTTACAACTGGAGAGATCCTGCTTTTGTCTTCACACAAAGTTTTGAGCCAGCAGGGGAGATTCGCACCGACTGTGAGCGAGAAGAGAGCGGGTGAGCGTGAGTGTGAGCAAGCCAGAGAGTGAGTCGGAGACCAGGAGGGTGGGAGGGAGGGAGGGGAGGGGGGCAGTTAGAGCTGCTCTCCCACTATCACCACTTTTCCCTTCAAAAGTTTATTACTCCCTCTCTCCCCACAGCAGCATGCAGCAGACACTCAACTGAAACAGTAAAAAACTTTCTTTCTTCTTCTCCTCCAATATCTGTGTCTTGTTTTGACTGGGGCAGTGAGAAGTTGGAGGTTGACTGGGGAGGAGGGCTAAATTTAAGGCACTCACAGCTCTTAACAGCTGAGATTCAGGCATGTGCCTTACAAGTCTTCTATGATAACTGAGCCTGACATAGCCCGCCCATAATACTAATGTTCATCCGTATCCATGGTCTGGGGACGGTCTTCTGGTCGTGTTTACACGTACAGCGATGTACTGTACATCCGACATGTACAGCGGATACTCACACACACGGCTCACTTTGCAATATCATGTACACAGATGTGCTTGCTCTGAGGTAATAAAATGCTCAATGTGTTTTGATTGAATCTCAAAATCCATACACACCCATATGAAGTCATGGGTTGTCTCAGTTGATTGTTGCAAAACAAGGGGAACTCTGTAGCTCTGGGTCATACTGGAGATGGTGGTCTTCATTCTCAAGTGTTACATTTACATTTGGAAATGTTTTGTTGTCATGCTAATGTTGCGATGCACACCCATTTGTAGGTAATGAGGATTAGACACAGCCACACTGTTTGTGTGTATGAAGAAGTTTTAAGGACAAAGGACAAAGATGATTCAGCAAAATTAAGAAATCTATTGGACCATGACTTTGCCGCTGAGGTTAAGAGTACTATAATGTCAAGGCTATATCTACTATGAGTGGAAGGGCAACAGCCAGGCTCATTAGCGATATAATTGAGTCACAGAGAGGCTCTCTGTTCTCCTCCTCCCGCTAATGTGAAGAGGTGGTGATCATATTTCAGAGCCCAGGAAAATCACATTGTGTTGTCTCTGTTTTCTCATATCAGTGATTTTTGGATGGAGGATGCATCAAGTGTGGTTTTTACAAAGGCATGTAGCCAGAAAATGATTAAGGATTAAATGATTAAGGATTAAAGCGGGCAAAATGTATAGTTTGGCTATGACCAATAAACCTGACTCAATCCATAGGATGCAGTCAATGGTTGTCTTTCAAACTTCCTCTGCACAATAGGTATGATAAACTACCACTGGGGTAGTAGAGGCAATTCTCTTTAAAGACAGAGCGATGTGATTAGTCCAACCAAAGTTGTGAGAACAGCTAATGAGGACCTATGGTTTGTTTCTAGACATACTATTATTTGCTACCACTAGGGTATGTAGAAGTTTCTAGGCTGGGTCAAAGCAGTAGTAGCCTGGCCATTGCCTTCCTGTGTACTTCCGTTCGATTTTCATCTCCCTCCACGACTCCGTCTGGGATTCCGGCCATTGACTTTGTTCGCGTAGACCACATTGAACCCAACCAATCAGTGAGGGAGTTGTGACAGATGAAGTCAGATTTCTGCAGTTCTAGCGTAGCTCGCTTCATGACCAAGAAGGCGCATGACATAGGCCAGATAACATAGGCGAGATCCCAGACCATTGTACGAAGCGAAGCATAGACCAAAGGGATGGTCATTACAGCAGCAGGGTGAATGGAGGCTCTCTCAGCCCGCTCTAGCAATTCCTGGTGCAGTTATATTAACCCAGACGCAGAAACGACTTATCAGTCGACTAACTATGAAAATGACCAATGCTGGTTCTTAGTCTTTGGTTTGCAAACAATCAACATCA
>JAODXP020000025.1:1722724-1802724 GCA_027497455.2 Sardinella longiceps
TTGCGTGATAGTTTGTCAGCCCTATCGTCAGATCTAAGCCACGCTCTGGCAGCAATGGCATCCTGGCCAGCATGCACTGCTGAGGGAGGGACTGATAGCGATCAACTGCACTGGGGTCTTATCAGGTGGGAACAGGTGATATCATCGCCTCTGCCTTGACTTGCCTGTTTGGCTTCGGAGACCCTGACCACCCTGATCAGGTCCCTGTCACAAAGCCCTACTGCAGCTCGACTGCTCGCTTGTTGTGACAGCAGGAGATGGGCATGGTTATGGTCAGCCAGTAACATCACACAGTCCATCTTGGAGATATTTCACTGCTAGAAATGAGATCATCTTTGTAGAGAACACAAACATAGCCGGTCCCCCTGAGAACATCATGTGCTTCATGTGATGTCCCATCAGTATAAGGGCTATGTTATTATGGCCCTGTGTGCTGTTTGTCATTGCAGTTCCCTGTTTATCTCAGAGCACTGCTCTTCTGTACCCCCTTCGTGCAGAGGCTTTGTGAGGCCCCCCTGCATGTCCCCCCTGTTTCCCCATGATCTCAGCCGGCACTGGGGTATCAAACACACATGATGTCGGTGCTCTTTGAAGCTCACTTTGCCACCATTTTCTTTTCTAATGTGCTCTTTGTGCGCAGGCCCTTTTGTGTGCGTTGCTTGTGCAGCTCTGCTTCATGGGCACAGAGAGCCAGTGTGGCATGACCTGCCTGAGATCTGGATTGTAGGATTGTTATGATGGCTTTCAAACTGACCCCCAGCCCCCCACCCCCAACCTACAAAATCTGGCACCCCCAATATCACCCACTCACTTACAGGCAAGATCTGATATCACCAAGTAATTAAGAGTCCTGGAACAATGTAGCCTAAACCTAACCCTAACCCATTGATCCAGGGCAACACGTTTGACATTGATCCCGGACTCTTAATTACTTGGTGATATCAGATCTTCTCACTTACACGCACACACTCAATGTGGCGCACATGACTAGTTGAGGGAAAAGACATTTCAAGAGTACATACTGAACGGTCCCCAATTTTTAAAATATTTATTTTTGAAGACATAACATGGTCAGTCAGTTGCAATTCAAAATCAGAATTGCTCTGTATTTGCTGTTATAACAATAAAATTCAATGTGCCAGATGGAAAACATCTCAGATTTTTTAGTCACTAGCAAAAGAGCATTTTGGCTCCAAACATAGCTAGTACAGGGTGTTTTTCAAAATGAAAACCTGGAGGCCACTGCCAAAATGCTAGCATTGGGTTGGATCCACCAACAGTACACATTCCAGTGAACACATCAAATCTACTGAAAAATGCAGAATTTAAATTAAAATGTATCTATCCCTATCCTAGTGCCCTGACCAAAATGAGTTGAGCTAATGAAGTGAATAAACCAGACAGGTTGTTCGGTCTTAAAACACATTACAAGGGAAAATGAGAAGTGAAGTGAAGTGAAGTGAAGTGAATGCAATTTAGACTATATTTTTTCATTGCCAGTTTAAACAAGCGTATCATACAGTACAGGCACACAAACACAAGACATGCCGATTCGAACACACACACACACACACACACTACAGTCAACTCACCTCTCTCTCTCCTGCTCTAGCAGGTTGGTGAAGTCGTCGCTCTTGTTGATGAATTCTGCGTGCTTGCGCCTCTCGCTGTCCAGATTGTTGACCGTACGCCGGTGGCACTTCTCGGCCAGCAGCAGCTGCTCCAGCATGCGTCGGTACGTATCTGTGCCTGTCCTCTAGCCGGTCCAGCTGAGCGGGACACAGACAAGACACTCTCTGCACACATGGCTACATCACACAACACCAGCAGCATTACCATAGCTAGGCTCAGCCACAACACCCAGATAAAAGCTCTGCTTTTAGCTTTGCTTTGACAGCTACGCTACTTTAAACAGGCCAAACCATAACACGGCTTCAGGGTCATTATGAGTGTCCATTACTGTATGACAGCATCCGATTTCTGGAAACTTTCAGCTCCCATCGGCTGAATTCCAGCGTACCCCCTATTACCCTAAGTCCTGGGCCCTCACAGACTTAACTAGCATGAATCAGCCAATCATGAAGTCTGTTTTAGGGTCCAGGACATAGGGCAAAATGGAGGAGGTTGGGATTCAGCCTTTAAGAGACTAAGGAGCCAAAACTAAAGGGCCCTCTGCCTTCTTCTCTTGCCTCACCTCAGCCAAGGGCATTTCATAGACGTCTTCTGTGGGCTTTCTGCCACTGGTGAGCAGGGCGTCTCTCTGGAGGGCCTGCAGAGGTTTGGTGGACACGGCTGAGCCATAGTGAGCCTCCAGCGCTTCCGGTCGCGGCCGCTTAGACCTCATCATCTAGATGATGTCTTCCCTCACCTAAGAGCACAGCATATGTTGATTCATTTGAGTGGTAATTACTTATCCAGTAGACTAGACTTGCATCAGTTTGGTCTCATGCTAACACATCAGCAATCCGTTTGGAGAGCACAGCTCCATCCGGAAAGCTGTTGACACATAATAAAAATTTGAATAATAAATTTTATTTGTAAAGCACTTTATATTAAAAGCAATCTCAAAGTGCTACAGTGTTCAGAAAAAAGAAAAAAGAAAAAAAAAACCCTGTAAAAAAACATACTGTAGAGCAGGGGTGGCCAACCAGTCGGAGACCAAGAGCCACATATCTGACTCTGTTACAGCAAAGAGCCACATCGGCACTCAGTCACATGAACCTGTTACTACTACTACATTACCCATACTGGTCGAGAAGCATGGAGTGAGCTGTGGTGATGCTGAAGATTTGAAGCCTTGAAATGCACCAATGACGACTGACATATAAGGCAGAATGGCTTGCCATTACGTTCAATGAAGAAATATGTTAGGAACGTTCTGTTTTCATCTTTATATTTTCTTTTGGCAGTGCAGAAGATCGAAGAAGATCGACCCCCTGACCCCCTGCCATGATCTCGCAATACCATTATGAATGCAAGTGACACACACTTAACAAAATCACTGTATTAAACGTAAGGGAAGCGAACACACACCCACAAACACAAACTTGGACATGAGTGTAAGAGCCGCATGCGATGCGGCTCCCGAGCCACAGGTTGGCCACCCCTGCTGTAGAGACTCCTCACCAACATACCAGACGGTCAGGTATGAGTCCCAAAGCACCATTATGGACTACTGAGCAGGAGTGTTGGCTTTTGCTGCACATCTAGGCATAGCTACTGATTCTCATTATCACAGGCCTGAAGAATGCAGATCTCTAGCATGGCCAAATGTCTTATGCAAAATTATTGAGGAAAGAAAATTTGTGGCTGCTTTAAAAATGATAAGTCGAGTATAAGCCCCTATGAAGTTTCCAGGTGGCTGTTTTATCACTAACTTACAATTCTGACAAATACCAAAGAAATTGCAAACAGTATATGTGAGGGTTAAATCTGTAAAGCTGTTCTTACACCATAAGAGGGAGCCCTACTCAAAATGTCCACTGTGTTCCTGAAAAGTGTGACCCTGTGGATGATGTTACAATCTTCCTAAATGAGACGACTTTATTTTGAGGTGCATCGAGCCAATTCCAGAGTGCACTGCTGATGACAGCATTGGAATTCTCCTATGACTACCAGACATCTTATATAATTTGTGAATAATTAACACGCTTAACACTTGTGAAAAAAACAGCTCTCATGACGTCTGCAGCCTTGATTCTTGACATCTCTCGCCTTTGGGCATGTGGTTTAGCCTCAATTCAGAATCCCTCCCGAGGTGAACAGGGAGCAGAGCAACTGTCCCATGCCCCATGAATAGCTGAGGTATTTGCATGCCACTTGATCAGACCATCTGCCTCTAGCAGAAAGAGAACTCTCTAAACTCTCTCTCTCAACAGGATGATTGTCTGTGATGGAAGATGGAGGCCAAGGCTCTAATAAAACTCTCCTTCTAGAATAGAAAAGGAGCTGTAGTTGTCTGAATATTGTCCTACCAATGATTTTTACGTCGGAGGAAACAGCTGCTGTTGTATTACATGGTTTAAGGAACAACCAGTCTGTTGTTTAATTTATTGATGAATTTTGATACACTCCACCTCTCACCTGCACCCTCCATGACACCTAGGAGTCGCACCAGGTCTTCTTTGGAGAGGTCTGTCAGCGCAACCTTCTTCTTACCAACGACATCTGGCCTCTCGGGGCCCTTCTGTGGTCGTTTGGCCATCCCAGACACGGCTCTATCTTCCTTCTTCTCTTTCACGTTCCTCTTCATGGGCTCTGGAGCATTCTCACTCCCGTCTTCGTCTTTCTGGAAGGCTTTCCGAGCCGGTTGTGCAATCTTCAGCTGACCTCTGTCAGGGACCTCCATTCCGCTACTCCGCGACCTCATGATTCACCTGACTTCTGAAGAGAGCACAAGCAAAAAAGACAAAAACAAAAACAATTCAAAGTTAATTAAGCTAATTAAAAACTGCAAGGTCTAGGATTTGGTCTGTAGCTGTGTATCAGGCAACAGAGACATAACTGGCAAAACAGAGGGCTTTCTTCATGGCACGGAAGAGAAGAGAACATGTTGTTGTTATAGGCCACTGCAATATGAGTCTCCTCCAAGCCTTGCCAAGAGGGTCGTGTTTAGTGAGTCATCAGCTCAATGGTCAAGACTGCATTATTATGACCATTTGCCAACACTGAACAACATAAATGTGTAACTTGAGAAACTGAGGATGGCTAGCCGTCAACGGTTCAACCTCGGTGGCCAACCAGGGCTTTGTGTAAACACAGCGAGCATGGAGTCGCCCCAGTGGTTAAGAAACTGCGTGTTCCCCTGTGCGTCTTTAACTGCTGGCAACATTTACAGCAAAAGGCCAAAGGCAAAAGGGCTCACCAAAAGTAGCTAATTATATTCTCTTCGGTCACTCTCATGTCATCCTGTTGTATACTCCTGCCTTTGTAAAACATCATTGAACACTACTTAACAAAGCCCCTCACTCCATTACTTTAACAGGGGAGCCCAAGTATTTAGATCCACTAGTCCCATACTGCCACTTGTAACTGTTGAGGTATTGGGATGTATTCAGTCCCATAGGCTGATAAATTTACCTTTCAAGACTGCACTGTTCCTGACAGAGCCTGTGGAAGTGACGATCAGGCTGACACAGATGTTTCCTAAGTGCCCAGCTTGCCTCGTTTGAGGGTAACAAAACAAACCTTTGCCAGTTCTCTCTCCTTCCTCCCAAACAACCCAAATATTTATCCTGCATGCATGTGTCTGCGGTGGGGAGCTGAGCAAGTCATTAGCTCAGCCATTTCCTTCGAACACAGCTGTCAGTTAGGTATAGCTCTCTCTCTCACACACACACACACAGATGCTTCCATATGATCTGTTTTGGGAGACACACGCCGGAGTTCATTCTGCTGCGAGTGTATAGCAGGCCTGCCGTGATTTGCGAGGGGGATTTCCCCCCAGAGAGAGATGTGGTGCGCTGTGCAGGCAGCCAGCCGAGAGAGAGAGAGAGGCCACTCTGACAGAGATGAAGTAGGGCTGTTCAGAGCCTCAGCCCTGGATTGCAGCTATGACTTCAGTTCAGGAGGTTTAATCAATAGCAGGGAACGAACGTGTCCACCGTTTCTCTCTCTTGTGATAGCATACACACTCAACCTATCACCCCTGACTCATACACTGCATAATTCTGATGCAATTCCCTTTTCCCCCTCTTTGCTTGTCTGCCTCTTATGAACATGCTGTATGACTATGTGTTTTGATTAGTATCTGAATATAAATGTGTATGTAGGTGTATTTGTGTATATATATTGTGCATGTGCTTTGATTAGTATGTGAGTATGTACTGTATGTGTATGTATACAGTGTGTTTATATAATGTACAGTATATTTGTTTCTGCGTAGTATGTGTATATGTGGGTATATGTGTATGTGGGTATGTATATGCATGTGGATATGTGTGTATGAGTGTGGTCTTTGGTATTTTTTGCCCTTAACGGTGCCTTCCAGGCAGCGCTGCCTCCAAGGCACTACTCCACTCTGATTAGGGTTAGGATGAGGGTTGAGGGGGTTAGGGTTAGGGTAGTGTCTTTTAGGCTGTGTTGTCTGGAAGGTGCCGTTGGGGGCAAAAAACACCATTGAGCCTATGAGTGTGATGTGTTTATGGCATACTGTACGTGTGGCATACTGTACTCTGCCACAGACATCTCGAGCCAGATGATTCTCAGGAGAGAGCAATCTGATTAGCAAGTGCATTTACACCCTGCCCACCCACCCAGACGTAATGACAAATACAAACAAGATGTTAAACAGTAGATAAGTTAAAAAGCCTTCAAAAGCAATGCCTTTGTTTAGCTGATAGCATCTGACAACAAAGTCAGTTTGTTCTGGATCTATTTATTTGAAGCTTAAGAAGTAATCCGTCTGACTGAAGACTGAATTAATAAAAAGATACCGTTCCCATTTCCAGTTTAAACACACTCTGGGAGGCATTTACTGTTGTGGGCACTGCACTGAACCAAATTGCATGTTGGCTTGCTTTCTCCACTGGTCAGATGCTCGTCTTGCAGAGCCAGACATGACTTCAGCGCGCTGTGATTCTGAGATGCATGTGGAGACGACCTGTCTTGTGGGGAGAAGTGAGGCCAACGAAGCTATAGCTTTCATCCACCTTGTCGCAAACTCTAATCACCTCTAGTCTTGTGAGCCAGGGCAAGCCTAAGTCTACTTTGACGTCCGCTTTTAGAATGTTTCAAATGTTCATCACATTAGGCATAAATTCCACATGGTTGTTGGCCCATTTAAAATTGTGATTTACTTTCTGTCTGACTTGCTCAAATGAAATGAAAAACATACCAAACCAGAAAAGCGCTCAGAGAGCGCAGACCTCCGCCAAGGCAATATGGTCACAGACACAATATACATTCCAGATCATGTTCTGGATCACCGATCGCCACCAAAATCGAATCAGCTCTTGCTTGTCCCAATATACACATTGTCCGAAGGTTTCATCCAAATCCGTGCAGTACTTTTCGAGTTATCCTGCTGACAAACAAACAGACAAACAAACAGACAAACCAACGCGACCGAAAACATAACCTCCTTAGTAGTTCTTTAGGAAAAGAGCATCTTTTGCAGCGCAAAGATGGAGTGGCCCCCGGGGACCAAACAAAATTTTTCCGTAAAAGTCTACTGGGGCTACATGCCCACCCAGTTTCATGTGTGCCCCGTTGTTACGGTGTCCCGGGAATCGTTGACCAAAAATTCAGGAAGCAGATGACGGGAGAAAAAAAAAAAAAATCACTATATGACCGTCACTATATGACCGCAATCACTATATGACCGCTAATTATCATGTTTTATTTGTTTTTGAATCAGACTTGCTCACTGTTAATGGTTCGATCAGAAACTCAGGACGCCACTTTACTGTCAAGAGCAATAACCGAGCTGTGCCAAGTATGAGCAGCGTCGCGCAGCGTTTTAATCAGAGAATGTGAAGCCATTGTTTCCACTGGTCACACCGAACAAAAGAGTCGACTTTCCTTTGCATCACCCACACCTGGGGGGAGCTTTTTCGCTCTTGCCTTCTTTGGCCACTGATCAGAGAGCAGCCAGCAGTGGGAAGCCTGCTGTGTATACTCTGCTGAGCCCCGAGGAGAGGTGCATCGCGTCGGCTGACCACAGAGCCGCCCCCGGGCGGCGCGGCGTGTCATGACTCCACCGCGTCACTTTAAGTGCACACACATGCACAGCATGGTGCTGAGAAAATGGCAGAGCAAAGGATCTCACCCCGAGAGTTGAGTTGACCAGACCAATCCATCGTGTGTGTGTGTGTGTGTGTGTGTGTGTGTGTGTGTGTGTGTGTGTGTGTTGGGTATGTTGTGGGTCCTGTCTGCTGAGGGCGTTTGATGGAATGATTAACATCACATGTGTTTGTGCTGATTTATAAAGGTCAGACATAAATCAGAATGCAACCAGCCTGCGCTGCATGTTATAGTGCACCCTAGGTGTGATGATGAAACATGGAGCCCTACAGCTCACACACATACACACACACCAAGGGGCCTGGGTCGAGTAACAGCACAGCAGTTACACCGGGGCTCACTCTGGAAAAGTATGTCGAAGCCACTGAGCCCGAACGAGGCTAGGCCACTGAGTTCGGATGAAACCAGCATGTGACTTCAGCTGGGAAAATCCTGGCCACCGAATGGCAGCAGTCAGTGAAGTGCCAATGGTTATTAATAGCTGTTACAGGGAAGCTGCCAACCACTCCTGTGGGCACAGCCATTTGGGCTGTCTTCATTTGGACTGTCACTTTGATTTGCTCAAAAACCTTGAGCCCTGAGCACTGTTGACACAAGGCAATGTAAGGGATAATGAACGACACGGCGTGCAGATATAGAAAAATAATGCACACGTTTGAAGTTCTAAAAGCTCACGACGCATAGCGGATAAGTACAAGGTCCCATGGTTTTATAACCCTTGAAACACCAACAGTTAAATCTGAGGTTGGTAAACTGGCTTTTCAGTGTTTTGCACCAAATAAGTGGAACTAGCTACAAGAAGTTTTAAAACTGAACCAACTTGTGTCTGCAGACAAATTTAAAGCGTTGATAATTTATATGAATCCTGTACATAAGTGTTCTTGATTTTGAATTGATTTATTTCCATTTTATTCTTATTTTTATTCTTATAAGTTTTTTTCTGCTTTGTTGTTTGTCTTTTGTTTTCCCTTGTGTACTATTGTTTGCTTGCATCTTTTGTTTTATTGTCAAATCAGGGCAATGCTGTAAAACAGCTTGATGCCCAGTAATTTTTCCCTGAATAAACAATGGATTTATTATTACGCTAGTAGGCAATATTAAAATTACATGTAACTTTCATTTATTCTTAGATTGCCAGATGAGTATTCTTGTTGCTGTAACAAGCTAGTGTGTCCCATTTACACAGCAATGGGCCTCATTTAACAAGCATTCTTACAAAGAAATTTGTTCTTAAATCCCACTTATGCAGTTTTTAAGAAGATTTGCATTCACCAATACAAGTTTTTAAATAGGATCTTAAGAACAAATTGAAGAAAATTCTTCAGAAGATATTGATGAATGAGGCCCAGTGAGTCTAAATTTGCTTCGTATTTCTCACGTCTCTGCTGCAATATTTCCTATAGACTTTATAGGATTTTCTATAGGTTCCATTCTTTCTCAACCATCCTGTCAGTGTTGAATCATAATTACCTTGAATTAGAGGATTGACTCAGTTCTCAAGCCACTAAATCAAGCAGGATGTATATTTAGCCAAGAGGGCCATCTGTGCCAGAAATGTCATCATCCTCATCGTCTGTAGGAACATACATCACTTGTGTGACACATAGACACACGGCATACATTCTGCTCATGGTAATTAACAGGAGGGAAAGGTGATGCTGGACTTCCCCCCAACCAAAACAGAGAGACAGGGACACACACACACACACACACACACACACACACACACACACACACACACACACACACACCACCTCAACCACCTCACTCCCAAAGGTGGCATGCACAGGTGCTTGTTGATGAGTATTTATAGGGTCTCTCCCTACCTTGGCTATGGGTCACACAAGAGAAACAGAGGCTGAATGCCCATGCCCTCCCTTAAGCCCTTTGCACTGAATCTTCAAAGACTTAACTGGCACCAGCCAATTATGAAGTTGATCCATGCCAGTCAAGTCTTTGAAGGTTCAAAGCTAAGGGGTTAGGGCAGAAAAGAAATGCCCGAGCTTTAGTTAACGCCACCCCCCAACCCTAACCCCCACCCCCAAATGGTCCTCACAGACACAACATCCAATCCCCACCTCAGTGTAAACACACCCTGCCGACTGAACGTGGGATTCTTCCTCGCTCTCTTGGTAGTTATTAACACTTCCCAAGACTCCTACAGCGGACATTTTTGACATGCCACCACGGACATTCAAAGGCATCTAAAAAAAGCCTGATCACACTGGGTACGGATGGAGCCACTGTCAGACTCCCTCACACACACACACACACGCACGCACACACACGCACACACACACACACACACACACAGCTAACGACTTTACACACACCACACTCCCCATCAGTATGACAGCAAGGCTTAACTGGGAAACAAAAGGCTGATCTGGACCGGTGCCAGGTGGAGGCATTGCGGTAGGCTAATAGTTGATAGGAGAGATAGAAACAGACCAAAGAGGACTGTGTGGCTGTCGTACTGTGCCATTGTCCCCGGCCCCTGGCATCACCACTGCACACAGTGTGTCCACAGTGAAAGGGAAAGCGCTTGAAATGTACTCGACTAATTTAGGATGTGTGCCTGGCCCTCGGCCAATGTAAGCATTTTTAGATGACAATGGGGGTAATGGATAGTCCTCTTTGATCAAAAGATGATTCTCAGGGGAGACTTAAAATCTGAAAGAAATAATAATAAAAATGTGTATCATCTGCACACCAAGTTTATGGAATAGAGGGGGGTGGTGGGAGTATAGCAAAAATGTTCTATAAGTGAACATGAAGAGAATGTGAGGGACAAGTGAAATCAATGAATTGTTTTGTCATTTCACTGTGGTGCAGTGCTGTCTTGTGCTGTGAGCCAATGCCCTGCAAAGACACGTCTAGAGGGCCAAGCAGCCCAAATTGCACCCGGTCCACCACTCTGAGGAGTGGACCTTTAACAAAATAATCCTAGAACAGACCTTGATTCAGCCAAGCAGAGACAGGAATGTGACCAAATAAGGCCAAAGAGAGAGAAAGACCTTTTGAGGAGTCACACACAAGACACCTCCCTTCAGCAAAAAAACAAAAAACAAAAAAACAGATATTATGTCTGAAAGTGAAAAAGAAGTGTATGAAAAAGAATGCACCCTCTCATATTAATTCTATTGCTTGGAGACAACTGAGAGAGGACATGTTCAACATTATAAGGGGAAAGAAGACATCAGTGGCTCTTTTTAAAGCACCCATGTAATGACTAGAGTAGAACTTGGAGCACAAGGTCACACCTCATCATTAACCTTACACTTCATCCATCACGACACTGAATTTGGGTTCTGTGGGAGTATTGCTGCAACTCACCATTAAAACTCAAACCGACGCGAATGGTGTGACAAACGCGTATCCATCCTACATGTGGTGTAGCCGCGACTAACTGCCGGAAGAGACGGTTTGTTTGGGTCCTCATTACGAGTGTTTAAGTCGAACGTCTCCAGGGCAAGTCTGCAATTCGCTGTGGTGTATTATATTTTGACACCCCTGCAAGACTTATGTTTCAGAGTTCAGGCCTGGGTCAGAGTATCGTTTGAGAATCAGTGCTTTTCCCTCCAGGCATAAATCCACGGTCTGCTGAGGCCGAGGGGGTTCCTGAGGGTTCCAGCCATAAACCCACTCTTCCATGATTCTGTGTCAGCGCCCATAGCTGCCAGACAGAGTCACCTCTGTGACCCAATGGACCCTCAGTGGGATGGGAACACTTGGGCCTGGGAGGTCCCGGATGGCGAGTGAAAACAACAGGAATGGAGAAACAGCCCTCTAGTCTTGGCCACCGGTGCCCTGTGGAAGAATCATGGCGATTTTGTATGGTGATTTTATATTTATTTTTTTCTGGTCTTAATTTTGCTGGTGTTTGTTTTGTCTGATTTAGAGTTTCTTCCTGCAGAGCTGGGAGTTGTGTTGTAAAATCTATTTGCAGCAATTATGCTCGGAAAAGACAGATTTTTTCCTACAGACTGAGATTTAGGCGCTACGCATGGAAGGAGAGTTTGTGTTTATTATGTGATGTAATCTCCTATGTAACCACTGTAGGTTTCCACTTTTTGATGAATTCTGATAGCAGGGACCCAACATGCCCGTCTGTCTGCCCAACATCTGGACATAATGTATTCCAATGACAGATTAGTACAGTAGGACCAGAATATCTTTGCTGAGGTTAGATTACAATCTGTAGTATTCCAAGCAGGAGACACAAATATAGGGCTCTCATTTGCAGCAGCCTACATTAGACTAAGCACTTCCTGCTTCATTGGGCAAGTGCATGATAACCATCTGCTGTTTCCTGGCCCACCGTCATTTGACATCATTTAGAAGCTTTCAAATGCTATCCCTGAAGTCACACAACCCGCCTACAAAACAAGATAGGATACTTTAGTATATCATGCTACACGAGTGGAAAAAAAAGAGAAAATGCCATAAAAAGATATGGATTGCACTACGCACACACACACACACACACACACACACACACACACACACACACACACACACACACACACATACAGAGAGAGAAAGCACAGTTTCTGTTATAAAGCAATGCATTGACTATGGCTTGAAAAAAAACCTTTGTTATGTGGGGTTGAGCACCTCTGTCCATATGTTAATTGACTCAGGGGTGTAATGAAATAAGACAGCAGCAGAGCTTGCAGCCCTACAAGGGGAGCAGAAAGGACAAGAGCGCATGCAGGATTCCTTTGAATGCTGGAGTACAAATAGAGGCTGTAAACTACTAACCAGAAACGTAGCCATGGGGAAATTAGTGTGGTTTCGAAAAGCCTTACTGAATCTTATCATCCATTTGATTCACTTTCTACTCCCTCACAATGTGTCTCCTTGCATTAGGCTTGGGCTAATGACACAAAACCTTGGAATGCAAAACATTACAGCCCACTGCAAATATTTGATCTCCTTTGGAAAGATCCATTCCTACCCCACTGAAGCGTGGATCCTATCAGAATGAAGCGGCTGCTATCAGTGGGAGAATTAGATTGATAAGGCATGTTCCATCTCTAAATGGCCCCCTTCAAAAAGGACAGAGAGGGGGGCTGGCCAGCACTGAGTAGTGACATCACAGGCCAGGTGTACTGTAGTTCTTGAACTGCCCGGTCTCACATGCCTTTCTGATGGGATGGGGATGAGGTCACTTCCCTCATAAAGTAAGGGTGAAAGTGAGAGAAAGAAAGAAAGAAAGAAAGAAAGAAAGAAAGAGAGTGAGAGAGAGAAAGAGAAAGAGAGTATAGAATGGATTACTGCTGACTGTCTTATTTTGCTTACAGCCCAAAAGCCCAAAAGCACTTGGTGATTTTGTGGTTATCTTCTCTGCTAACATATTGTGTCATAACTCCTGGGAAAGACTTTAGAACATTTTCTAACACACTTTCATTTGAAGCAAACTCACAATGGACAATAAATTCAGCGAGCAAGGCATTACTTAGAAAAGTGCTATGTAACACAATCTACTGACTGACTGCAACAAAGCTCTTAAAACACGGCTAATCCTGAAAGATAGCACAGTTACTCCAGTAATATAGCATCCAGTTTGAAGAAGTAAACAAAGGCAGGACAGAGTTGAAATGAATTAGTGATCTAATTAATAACCCATATATTACCACACTTGTATGCAGTAAAACTGAGTAAACTCAGAGTGTAGTCTATTTTGGCTTCCACATGGCAATGCTTGAGGTGCAAATGATAATGGCCATCAGACCAAGACTATAAACAAGTATCCATTACCACAACAAACCACCCTGCCCTTGGACAGGGGCCTGAAATGTGAATGCCAGCACACGGGTCTCGAACCCGCCACCCCGTAAGCTACAAACTCCCGGCGTGGGAGTGGGATGCCCTAACCAACTGAGCTAAAAGCCCAAGCTTCTAACTCAGCCGTTAGAAGCGCCCATGGAATTGGGTGATGAGGATTTACATGCCACTCCCCTCCAAAATGAGATAGGCCCACTCCTCACATGAGTTGTCCTAAGTGTGACTAGATGATTGCTTTCATAATATACAGACACCCCAAATGAATTGGTTTTCCTCTTTAATGCAATTGCCAGGCCTCTCACGTTGGTGTTGGCCCAGTATTTATAGCATGTGGTAGTTATGAAAGCAATTTATTCTATACAAAGGTGTTGTATGCCTTTTCAGCTGCTTCAAAGGTCATTACAACATCATATACAACCCAGTGTCTGAGCAGTGTTACGCTTTTGACAGTTACGTGTGTCTCATCATCAGTATGAGAGAAAATAGCTCAAACACTCCAAAAACCCCATCCTTGTTTTGTTGTCATAGTAACAATGTCTGGACACAAAACCCAGTGGGGTTGCTGTGTGTTCCATGGCGCGGCTGTGGAGCCAAATTAGTTGGCTGATCTCATAGCCCCAGTATCACTCAGCGTTTGGCTGCGGATGTCGGCGATGACAGGAACTCTTACACGGGGGAGGGCGCGGATGATTTAAAGCGACACAATCAGCCTATTACTGGAGCGAAATGCAAAACTGCACACCTCACTCCTACTACAGCCTCTTGCAACAATATCTGACAGTAAATATATGAAGCTGGGGGGAACCTTCAGGGAAAAATGCCTCTGTGTTGATATTGCTGAGCTACTCAGGCCACAGGCCTAGTCTCTGGCCCCTTATGGCAGTGGGAATGGAATACCAAATAGATAAACCTCTGTATAATCACATTTTATCTCCCTTCAGAACGCCATTCTCTTCTCTGATTGGCTGCTAGGTGGCCATTATTTCCAGATAACTGGCTACTTTGGAAGTAGTTCCAAAAAATAACTCATCTAATAACTGATTACCGTTCCATATGAATGCCTTTCAGAATGGTAACTATAACAACAATAAGCAACCTTGTAGATCTACTTTCAACTGAAAGTAGTACCCAAACCGAACAGGTTAGCTTCTTTTAAATTTGAGTTGCATATTTCTTTTACGTTTTATACGCTTCTTCAAATATACCAGAGATACGGGAGATAAGCAGGATAACGACCTCCGAGGTGTCCAGTTATTCATTTATAATTGGCTTGGCGGAATAACTCTGTCTCCGCGCTGTGCGCGTCGCCGGAGTTCTAGATTCCACCTTGCCAATTATAAATGAATAACTGGACACCTCGTCGGCCGTTATCCCTTACGTATATTTACAGAGAATTACTGGGGATAAATGACTTTTTATTGCTCTGTGACAGCTCCATAGCGACAACCAAAGACTCTAGAATCTTTGGTGACAACTCAACAGGCTCACTCAGGTCGCATCTAGGAGATTCTTAAAGTGGCACAGATGTAAGCAAACTTCAGCCCCTCAAGTCAACTGGCAAATGGACATCTAACCATAATAGATATCACCAAATCACAGGAAAGTGTCAGTTCCAAAGTTTTGTGTATTTTACATTCTGACGACAACACTGCCTGCTGACGGTTTGCCTCTAAAACAGGAAGTTTGTCAGGGATCCCCATGTGTTTTCCACACATCTTCACGGACAGCTGTAATTATGTCCCACAACAAAATCAAAACGTACACATTAACCAGAACTCTCCAACTCCCACATTGGAGAAGAAAGAGGGTGGATGGAGGATGGAATTGGTTTTCCAAATCTATTATTAAGCCTTGTCATCCGGCAAGTTCTCTGGCAGCACACAAAACAAATTCATTATCATCCTCAGAGAGTGGTTTTAGATCATATCTCATCAGGCCTTTAATCATCCCAAGAGCTGAAGATGTTGCTTTCTGTGAAAAGCCATTTGAGGAATTTGTCTCTGCCCAGAGTAAAAACTTACTTTTTGAAATGTTCTACCATTCTAATGTAAACAGTCGAAACTCCGAGCTTAGCTGTTCTGTGTCTACTTTAAATCTTACTCGAGAGAATCATTTATCAAGCTTAGGACGTCATGCGGTGGCCTCTGCAGCATCAGAGGATTTATCCCCCCCCCCCCTCAAAGATACACTCTTACACATGCACACTCGCACATTTACAAGAGCACAGACAAAACACACACACACACATACAGAAAATATTGAAGCTCAGTAGAAAACTTCCCTGACCATTCAATGGCGTATCCTATCTCTGCATGTGTGTGTTTGCAGCTAGCTGTTTCAAGTGTTATTACTTCTCATTTGCTCGTCCCCCTGAGGCTGAGCAGAGGCACTCTTTGGTTTAGAGATGTAATCAATTAAGGCTCCTTTCTAATGTTCCATTTCCTGAGTGCGGTGAACATTTACTAAAAATCAGCCTGGCAGCACATCCCACAGCCCTTCCACAACTCATTGATTCAGATGATGTGCTTCCCACTGAACAAGTCATGACTCACACACACACACACTCACAGATCCACATTATACACACACAACACAGAGGCCGAGAGAGGCACTCACTCACACCACACACATTCACAGTGCTGTATGGTATTATTCATGTGATAATAATAATAGCCTGTAACTTCATATAGTGTGAGAGATACAGTAATAGCCAGTAACTTCAGGCAGTATGGGAGAGGCGGTGAGTGAGGCTAATTTCAGGTTGTTAAAGGGCAACTTCAGTCATTTTCAACAAGGGCTCTGTTGCTCAAGCTACTTGAGATTAGCCAATACTGAAGATGCAAGACATTTTGGTCCAACCATACAGGTTTCCTTGAACAGAGAATATTCACTTACAATTGGCCCAATGGGGCAGAATTTTGACTTGTATTTTTAACATCTTAACATACTCCAAATATCACCACAAAAACTATGAAGTATCAACAGACACCTTACAACACAGAACTGTATTGTGTATGACTACAAATGGCTCAAAAATTGTTAAAACTGTGTGTTTATGCAAGCAGCCAAACATTGTTTATAAAACGGTTTTGTAAACACTGCATAAAAACACTATTTTAACCACTTTGTCAGACATTTGTAGTCATAAACACTACAGTGGTGTGTTGTAATGTGTCTGATGATGTTACATAGCTTTTGGGGTGATATTTGGAGCATGTTTAGATGCTGAAAACACAGTTCAAAAATCTGCCCCATTGGGCTAGTTGTAAGTGATTATTCTCTGTTCAAGGAAACCTATATGGTTGGATCAAAATGTCTTGCGTCTTCAGTATTGGCTGATCTCAAGTAGCTTGAGCAATAGAGCCCTTGTTGAAAATGACAGAAGTTGCCCTTTAATATAAACAAACCCTCTAATAACCCCTCAGTGACTTACCCTTCACCTTCAAATATTACTCCTACAGTCTTAGACTATGAAATAAAAGCTTATTCTGTTTTAATGTACAGTACTAAGTTTTCTGTACACTTTACAATGTGTGCTCATGTCTTACTTTAATGTCATAAACTAGACAAGAAGAGCCTGAAGTTGAAGGTTGTTGTCTTACCTGTGTTCAGCAGTCCAAATCCGTCTGACAGGTCACACCTGAGAAGTAAGCAGCTGCTGAAAGTTGTGTCCCTCCTCAGAAGTCTTCACTTTCAAGACTTTGTGTTCAAAACAAACACCTTTCTTCAAAGACCCCCTCTCTCCTCTTCCTCTGTATATACCCTTGATTGCTCTTCCTCTGCTCCCCCTCAGTCTTCTCTGTTCTCTGGTCAGAGGGTTGCGGTGTGTCTAGGGAGATGACCGTTACAACTGGAGAGATCCTGCTTTTGTCTTCACACAAAGTTTTGAGCCAGCAGGGGAGATTCGCACCGACTGTGAGCGAGAAGAGAGCGGGTGAGCGTGAGTGTGAGCAAGCCAGAGAGTGAGTCGGAGACCAGGAGGGTGGGAGGGTGGGAGGGAGGGAGGGGAGGGGGCAGTTAGAGCTGCTCTCCCACTATCACCACTTTTCCCTTCAAAAGTTTATTACTCCCTCTCTCCCCACAGCAGCATGCAGCAGACACTCAACTGAAACAGAAAACAACTTTCTTTCTTCTTCTCCTCCAATATCTGTGTCTTGTTTTGACTGGGGCAGTGAGAAGTTGGAGGTTGACTGGGGAGGAGGGCTAAATTTAAGGCACTCACAGCTCTTAACAGCTGAGATTCAGGCATGTGCCTTACAAGTCTTCTATGATAACTGAGCCTGACATAGCCCGCCCATAATACTAATGTTCATCCGTATCCATGGTCTGGGGACGGTCTTCTGGTCGTGTTTACACGTACAGCGATGTGCTGTACATCCGACATGTACAGCAGATATTCACACACACACGGCTCACTTTGCAATATCATGTACACAGATGTGCTTGCTCTGAGGTAATAAAATGCTCAATGTGTTTTGATTGAATCTCAAAATCCATACACACCCATATGAAGTCATGGGTTGTCTCAGTTGATTGTTGCAAAACAAGGGGAACTCTGTAGCTCCAGGTCATACTGGAGATGGTGGTCTTCATTCTCAAGTGTTACATTTACATTTGGAAATGTTTTGTTGTCATGCTAATGTTGCGATGCACACCCATTTGTAGGTAATGAGGATTAGACACAGCCACACTGTTTGTGTGTATGAAGAAGTTTTAAGGACAAAGGACAAAGATGATTCAGCAAAATTAAGAAATCTATTGGACCATGACTTTGCCGCTGAGGTTAAGAGTACTATAATGTCAAGGCTATATCTACTATGAGTGGAAGGGCAACAGCCAGGCTCATTAGCGATATAATTGAGTCACAGAGAGGCTCTCTGTTCTCCTCCTCCCGCTAATGTGAAGAGGTGGTGATCATATTTCAGAGCCCAGGAAAATCACATTGTGTTGTCTCTGTTTTCTCATATCAGTGATTTTTGGATGGAGGATGCATCAAGTGTGGTTTTTACAAAGGCATGTAGCCAGAAAATGATAGATTAAGGATTAAAGCGGGCAAAATGTATAGTTTGGCTATGACCAATAAACCTGACTCAATCCATAGGATGCAGTCAATGGTTGTCTTTCAAACTTCCTCTGCACAATAGGTACCACTGGGGTAGTAGAGGCAATTCTCTTTAAAGACAGAGCGATGTGATTAGTCCAACCAAAGTTGTGAGAACAGCTAATGAGGACCTATGGTTTGTTTCTAGACATACTATTATTTGCTACCACTAGGGTATGTAGAAGTTTCTAGGCTGGGTCAAAGCAGTAGTAGCCTGGCCATTGCCTTCCTGTGTACTTCCGTTCGATTTTCATCTCCCTCCACGACTCCGTCTGGGATTCCGGCCATTGACTTTGTTCGCGTAGACCACATTGAACCCAACCAATCAGTGAGGGAGTTGTGACAGATGAAGTCAGATTTCTGCAGTTCTAGCGTAGCTCGCTTCATGACCAAGAAGGTGCATGACATAGGCCAGATAACATAGGCGAGATCCCAGACCATTGTACGAAGCGAAGCATAGACCAAAGGGATGGTCATTACAGCAGCAGGGTGAATGGAGGCTCTCTCAGCCCGCTCTAGCAATTCCTGGTGCAGTTATATTAACCCAGACGCAGAAACGACTTATCAGTCGACTAACTATGAAAATGACCAATGCTGGTTCTTAGTCTTTGGTTTGCAAACAAATCAACATAAATAGTGGGGCTGTTTAGCTCTTATAATCATAAGAATTGTGCACAAAATGAAAGAAGCATGAAAATTTCAGGGTTTGTTTTTGATGACATTTATGTGTATGATGATTTAAGATGTGGAGGCCTTCTCAGTTTGACCCCTGGGGTCAGCTAGTTCAACACCCCCAGAGGTCAATAATGGTCACTTAGAGGTCAAAGGTCAAGGTCGATTGGAAAAAACACCACATTTCAGTAATCCTAAATACAAACGTCCCTTTCTGTGAGTCTGATCACAAGAAACTCATTTCTGATGAGTCCTACACCCCAAGAGGTCAATGGTGTTCACTCAGAGGTCGAAGGTCAAGGTTGATTGAAAGACAAATCAACCACATTTCAGCAACTCTAAATACAAACTTCCCTTTCTACGAGTTGGATCATAAGAAACTCATTTCTGACTCAAGTCCAACACCCCCAAAAGTAAAAAATACTCAGAGGTCAAAGGTCACTAAAGGTCGCTTGAGGAAACAAAAACAAAAATACAAATGTGCAACTCCATTGTATTCTATTAGAAATTGCATGTAAATATGAACATGAACAACAAAAATAGGCTTATGAATATGAACATGAAAAGAACAGGCCTACTCCCAATGCAACATAAATACAGTACAATAGAGTTCAACAGGTTAGACTACATAATGAGCTCTCTAAATATTATTATAGTACAGTGGAATTTGTTGTACAAGCCTTGACCTAGGGGTTGCATCATTGCTGGCCTTCAGTGTGGCCATACTACTTGTATCATATATTTAGTCACTGCAGTCACCAGAACATATGCATAGTAGGTCAGAGTCAAGACCGGTTTGTTTAGTCCAGAACGAGTAAAAACTTGTCAGTTTTGATATCCTTGATCAGAGGCCTACAGAATAAGCTAGTTTGGGGTTTTTTTCTGCCCAAATTCTGCCTATTACTCTAATCTGACTTTGACAACAGACTTTGAATCACCGTAGTACATGCAGAGCGAATTCTATTTTTCTAGGGAAACTTTATTCCCCTAATAATTACACAGTGTAATGCAGATAATGACCATGATACGGACTCTTTTACACCCCCGGCCTTTCCACAAACACAAGTGATGGAGGCGAGACCACCTATACCGATTCCAAAGAATGACCGATAGGAGCGTGGGTCTTATGCAGGGGTGGGCAATTATTTAAGCCAAAGGGCGACATTGGCTTTTAGATTTTGACTAACGGGCTAGGTATTAACAGTGAACCGGTTGATGCCAATCAATTGCCAAGTCTCAAAACAGTAGCCCCACTTTCTCCAAGGGACATGTTAACATGCAGGGTTAAAAGGGGGGTTTGTATTTCAGGAATACAAAAAAAAAAAAAAAAAGGTAAATCAGGCCTATAATCTCGGTCACCTTGGCCAAATGAGAAATTATTCTATTTAGGGAAGGCTCCACAGGCTGTATTAAATAGCTCAACAGGCCTCATGTGGCCCCCGGGGTTTAGTTTGCCCAGGTCTGGTCTTATGAAATGAGCAGCATTAGATGCAACAAAGCACGCCACAGTAGAAGCCTCATCCCCTCAGCCATCTCCATCCTAAACAAAAATCATGTGTGTAATGGGTGTCTCCTAAGTATGTTCCTCCCCATGTTTTCCAACACCCACTAAATGCAATGCCACCACCACTTATGCTCTTTCCCTGTGCCTATACCAACCTATACAAAATGTGTTGTCCTATGTACTTATGTACATCCCCTGATACAAATGTGTTCTTGTCTTATATGCTGTCTTTTGTGCTTGTCCTATGTGCTTATGTACATCCCCTTATACAAATATGTTTCTTGTCTTATGCTTATGTATATGTGTATACTCTATGCTTGCTGTATGTAACATCAATGCAGAAAGGAAACTGTGAAAACAAATTTCCCTCAAGGGACAATAAACCAACTAACTAACTAACTATCTAACTAACTAACTGAGTTCCATATGCTCATAAACATTGCAATACTTTACATTTCTATCACATTTCCATTCAAAGGTAAACCTTTATTTACCTTTACCTATATTTTTTAATGCAAGCTGAGAATGCCTCCACATAAATTTAACTTTAGGCCAAGTTTAAGGTTCAAGGGGGTTTTCTTGTCAGTTAAACCACTTACATGTACAGTGTAAAAGAAAGTACTGTAAGTTTTTCAGGGACCCTGGTGAGTTCACCACACCACATTAATGGCATCTTTGTCCAGACCACACTTCATTTCTGAACTGTGCACAAACCAGGCTAAAAGTTAGCAGCTTCAACTTCAACATTACTTACCGTCAATTGTTTAATGAAATACAATGGAGCTGTAAGTTTAGAATTATTTTTTTTCCCCAAGCGACCTTGACCTTTGACATCTGAGCGACCATTGATGGTGTGGTGGGTGATGGGGGGTGTTGACCTTTGGCCTCTGAGTATTATTGACTTTTGGGGGTGTTTGTATTTAGATTTACTGAAATGTGGTTGATTTGTCTTACAATCAACCTTGACCTTTGACCTCTGAGTGGGCATCATTGACCTCTTTGAGTGTTGGACTCATCAGAAATGAGTTTCTTGTGATCAGACTCACAGAAAGGGACGTTTGTATTTAGGATTACTGAAATGTGGTGTTTTTTTCAATCGACCTTGACCTTTGACCTCTAAGTGACCATTATTGACCTCTCGGGGTGTTGAGCGTATTAGAAATTAGTTTTTTATGATCATACACATAGAAATACACAGGTCTATCACATTTACATACCAAAGTGCAGCTATTTTTAATACCAGGCATAGAAATATCATGTCTCAGAGGTCGATGACCTCTAGCTGACCCCAGGAGTCAAACTGAGAAGGCCTCCACATCTTAAATCAAAGCTTATGTCATCAAGAACAAACCCTGAAATTTTCATGCTTCTTTCATTTTGTGCACAATTCTTATGCTTAACAGCCCCAATAAAAGGGAAAAAATGTGTAAATTAGTCAATAAATTTGATGCTACATAGACCGAATAACAAACCGATTACTAATGCTGACTCAATGGGGCATAATGAAATGAAACTGAAAGTAAGTTGTTATGCCCCAATCACTTAGTGTGTGCCGGTTCACTGCTCGGCCTATGTTGTATCAAATTTTCTTATTCTTTTTTCCTTCATACAGTATAGCACTTGGTGAGTTTGAACAACAGGACTATGACTGGATTTCTCCCATTAAATGAGAATTTACCTCACTCACATCAGCTGATGTGAACATCTGCCCACATCTGCTAGCAAGCCTCAGAGGAGTTGCCTCAGAGGACTGGAGGTCATAAAAAATTCTTGCATATAATTGGATCAACCACTTGTCTGTCAACTTTAAAAATGTGCTACTTCAACCACACACATCGAAACTAACCTGTGACGAGACACTGCATTCCATGATGCAACACGATTTCTACTTGTAATTTCTTTACTATTTCAAACAAACATAAATGTCAGTATGTGTGGCATAATTACCACAATAATCACAATATAGATAAATAAATGTATCTCTCTCTTGGCTGCTATAGTTGTGTTTTGTACAACCGGCGGTTGTTTCACGATCACTCTGAAAGCCCCCGCTCCCCAACGGTAGCAATCATGGATGGATGCGTACAGTGTAATCTTTAATGCACTTGAGCTTGCAATTTCCAACCAGATCCTTAGAGCTGTATTTGGCAAGTCTACATAATTCCGAGACTAACCCTAGGCAAAAAATATAAAAAATCATAAAACTCGTTGGTCCCTCTCCCTGTCTCTACTACGCTCCTCAACGGCCTCTCAAATCCCTCCCTCGCTGAAGCACGTTGTCAGCGCCTTGCTCGACAGGCAGGCAGTTATCCATTGAAAGGGATTTCAGGGTCAACATGGAATGGACAGACCAATCAGGAGATGGTAGTAACCGCCGGGCGGGATTTTTGACGTAGCTCATCTCTAACAAATTTAGAAAACACAAGTAACAGTTATAGCCTATATGAAAGAGACATCTATATTATGCAAGTTAAATTGATTATTGTGGCAATTATGCCACAGACACTGGTATTTATGTTTGTTTGAAATCTCCGTGACGGTGATGGTGATAGCCATGCTGCGATTGTCAGCGCAGGCGCAGTAAGCAAATTGCCGTTTTAAATAACGTCTTTTTAGCTTTGTTTTATGGGTCTGTCTGGTAGATTTTGCCACTGTTCAACTCAGATTTAAACGAGGATTCACACCATATACTTTTTTAGTCCATACGACCAGCCAATCTGTACTTATGGATATTTCCCTGTTCATTTTGGAGGGACTGGTCAGAGAAATTTTAACAGGGCCCCTAAATGGGCTCTGGTCTTGTTAAGCCCAAATAGCTGCCCGAAGGCGTATCCAATATGGCAGCCGAGTGACGTGACTTGCCTTAGAAGGACTTTGCCTATAGGCTGCTTGCATACGAATCATCTGTAGCCTATTCAAAACTGCCGTAACGATGCATACCGTTGAACCCAACGCAAACGATGTCGGGCTGAACATACTGTTGTGTCACGTCAGTGCAGCAACAATGGAAGCCTGGAGGGCCATTCTGCACGTGGTGGCAGACAAGGAAATAGCTGAACTTGACAACAACCTCAGTAGTTTAAATGTATCATTGTTAGGAATACTACAAAATGATAATATTACCACTGCTTTTGCTGTCCCCAGAGGACAATCCAACACAACATGAATTTGTGTTATATTTAGCACTAGCGCTTTAAATCTCAGAGCTTCCGATACACCTAGATACTACTGATTGGTGAACACCTCTGACACACCCATCAAACGAGAGTGAACTACCTCAGAAGCATGTTGCACACCGGTGTGGAACGTAACGGGCAAACTTATCATTCAATTAGGCTAACGCAACGCACCGGTGCGTAACAATGTGCCGTTGAATGGACCCCTGATGTGAGTGAGGTTAGCCCTTTGCCACGATATGACTGAAAAAAAAAAAAAAAATACTTCATTCACTAAATATGTCATTGTTATTTGTGTTATGGCCACACTGACCACATAGTTTGATAAGAGCAACAGCTAAGGTGTGGCTACTTCAATGACTATATCCAGCACTATCATGGCACATGGCAAAAAGGCCTATTTTAATAGGCTAGTGTTTGAATTAGGCCTATACTAATTTGTTTGCAGTGTCAGTACTATACATTTGGCTGATGATGGACAGCCTGGGCATGTTTCCCCTGTATGCAATGCAATTAACACATTTTCTAATTTCGAGTGAAGATTCACTCACAACAGTAGCATAAGGGAGGATGTTTGAGATTAGTGGACTGACTGGACAGTAGGGAGGGCATGCTTGAAATAAAATTACTTTTCTCTGATGCAATCAAAAATTGTCAGACTGTTCCGCAAGAAACACAGAACCTATACACATTTGCCATCTTAACACAAGAGAAATTCAATCAAGCCCCAATTATGAAAGCAGAAAGACCTTTTGTGACATGAAAAGAGATTGGCATGTTGAATATTCAGTAATTTGTACCATTACCCAAAATTTTTAGTTATTTTCTTGATCATACCTAGCCTGGCGAATGCCAAACTAAAATCACTAGTGATATTTAGTCTGGGGACCTACCTATTGCATTTCTCATAGCAGAAGCATCGTTTACAATTGTCCAGAGCCGTTTATTGGGCGCAATAAATGTCTATCATAGCGTCTGTACATACCTCGGAGCCAATACAATGCAATCGAGGGCCGTACAAATCCCTTTTTGTTCTGCGATTGGATACCGAAAGCAGGCGAGAAAAACGGCCATGGTCACCATGCTGCTCTGCAGAGTGGAATGAAATAAGCGTGCAGAGGAGCATGGGAATTCCCAGGCTAGATCATACCTTTCTTTGAGATCAGATCTGCTGATTCAATGTTAGGAAATAAGCCTGGCCTTTACCTGACTGTGACTATAATTCTCTCCATCATACAGTCTGGAACAATGTAATTGTAATTTGTTCCCATTGAAATTACATACTCTGTGCACTGTAAGTTCAAGCTCTCACCTGGCTCTCTATTTTTTATTACGAGACCGAAATCAAATTTAAAGGCGAAATACGTAGGATAGTGTCACTCACCAGGGAAATGACCATATTCTGTGTCTCACACTTGATATCCTACCTCTACTTGCTTTGAGTCATATGCCTACTGTATGTTCCCATTACAAAATATTTATTTTTTTTATTTGTCATCCACTTCATTGTTGTGATACTAGCCTGTATTATTGTGGCTGTGCTGAGTGTCAGACAAATGAACACATTGACAATTACAGATTTTGTATGTGTAGGCTACTATAAATGATAACATTTCTGTGAAGCCTTTTGTTCAACAATGGACAAAACAGCCTATCTTAATGCCTCAAGGGGTACTTGAAACACTGTTTCAGTTATTTTGATGTTATCAGCTTGAGAGCAATCAGTGCCTGTCTGTTTTCCTACATGAAAGATGTAGGCCTACCAGACAGATGTGAGTTATGAAGCTGACTTTGACCTTTTCATGGATAGTGGATGGATAGTAGTGACAGAATTCCTGCATTCCATTACTGAGCTTATTAGATCATCACAAGAGTAATTTGAAATTACAGAATATTTTGCAATCCTTCTTCTCATAGGCTATTTGCCTCAGACACAGATCTCTATTTAAAGACTGATGAACATGCAGTCATACTTGTAAGATGAGACCCTTCTTTTCTGTTGTTATTATTATTACTGCCGCTAGAGTGGCCATATTTACTGTTGGAGTTTCCTTTTTCAATTTTAGGGTTAGCAGGTTTAGCTCCTAGAAAACAGTAAAATATAGCCTATATTTCCAGTAAATAATCTAAAAAGCGTGAGAGGCCATTCCAATGAGTGGAACTAAAACGTAAATGTCAGGTTTGGAAAAGTAGAGTCCATAGTAGGCCCATATAGATAAACTTAGATAATAATTTCCAAGAAAATACTTCAGATAAAATACATAGGCTAAATCAATGGGCTTTATGCAATCAATGCCTGCCTGTTATGACCAGGTTGAGAAACCTATGGTTGAAACCAAAGGTCCACTCTAGAATCTTTGGTTGAAACACCGCTTAGTGGTATTTGGCGCCACCTACCAGTTACACGAGGGCGCTACTGAACACCTATCTCTTACCCTAGGGTGCATTTCAGGCCCTCACGTTGTGGACTTTTGACGAGGTGCTGAGGTCATTTCAGTGCAAAAACAAATAAATAGATGGGAAGACAAAACTTCTTACCGTTGGGCCATAGCCTACGGTTGTGTCATAAAAGTAACAATGATTTGTCCCTTTTGCTTATAATCTAAAGAGATAGACCTCTAGGACAGAAATAACATTAACTTATCTAGCTTGTATCTGGAGTTGTCTGTTGATTATTATGAACAGCTCTCATGAGGAGGTGCCCCTTACAGCGCCAAAAATCCGATTTAATTTATTTAACATGCAGCCTACAATAATTATAGTTACTTAGGCTCAGATTACATCTTTTGACTTACCTGCTAATTGTAAAGAGTCTGTTATCATACATTGATATATTATGAAATGTATATTTCATATGAAGTAAACACATTGACTGACGTTATTTGACGTTACAGCTAAACCCAGGCAGTGTCAGAAATGTGATAGCTATGGATAGCAAATGCCAAAACAACAGGGGTGGACAACGCAACGTTAGCGTTAGCTAAACTCTTTAAAACAAATTGAATTTTGGTGTGCAACGCGTAACTATAATATAAAATACATATTTGTTTGCCATATGTCTGTAACCATTAATCCCTGCAATATACATGAAGGTTACTAAATGTTTTTTTCTTGACAGTGAAAAATACTGGAGCTGCATTCTGGTGTGTGTGCAACTAGCAGCAGGCGCCAAGTCTCATTCGGCAACGTAGCTAGAGAACTGAGGAGCACTCATCCTCCGTCGATGACAACATGGAGTAAACATGGCCCACAAGAGCATTTTTATTGAAGGTAAGCTATTGCGCGTTTCTTTTTAACAATTTTGTGTTGTCTTCTGTCTGTCTTGTCGGCCTTGTATAGATGCACGTTAATTTGTAGTTTCAACAGCAACTGATGGCACACGTTTTTTTGTAACGGCAGAATTATTTGTTTGGGAGGATAGCTTGCCATGCTAGCTGGTTCAGAGGCATTTATGTGCAGCAGCACGGCGGGTAGCCTGCTGGCTGCAAGCTCACCATTGATTGTTAGCGGGCAGCTAAACAGTATGCACTCGTTTCCAGACTCGTATTTTGTCAGGAAATGTTATCTGTCGAATCACACATTGTATTAATTTATAGTCCATAATAATCAATGATTGATAACAGCCAATGGAAATTTCTATTTTGAAATGAAAATCCAACATCTTTGCTTATACTGATTCTTGGACTCCGTTAGCTAGCATACCTCCCTCCGCGAATCCAGTGGCTCGAGGTGTTTGTGCAAGTTTGGTGGCTATGAAGATGCTAGCTGGCTAACTAGCCAGTTTCGTGTAAATTGTACGTTGCTAACAGTGAGTTAGCCAACGTCAGCGATTCTAATACGACTCGATCCAGTTTTCTAGAGCCAGTACTTTTATGCTGCACTTGGGGTTTTGTGGTGATTTCTCGTTAGGTGTTCTTTAATTAATGTGCTGGCCGTGATGCATAGATTGCCATGGGTCTCTGGACAAGATCAACGTTACAAATGTGTAATCCTGATGTTTTGTCTGCCTGTGTTGAACGGCCTCGGCCTGCTAACGTTAATGTTGGAGGGTTCAGTTTGGAAGCAAGAAAATGCCATGGACTTCAATATTGTAATGTTCTGATGTGAACAGATTAGTTGATGTTAACGTATTAATTGTCATACACTTCAAGTATTTCACAATGGTCTATTTTCAACGTTATTCATTCGCATACCTGGTGCTAGCAAGCGAGTAAACTTAAGAATCGCCTTTCCTTACTTCTTAGCCAGCTAACATAGGCCTGGAACCTAATATGCACAAAAGAAGTGAGGGGATTTTCGGTCAAACTTATTCCTGTCGCATGTAAAAGAGAGTTACATTTACAGGTATTGATGTTCTGCAGGCGCATCATTCACTGAGACTTCAAAACCTATCTCGCTTTCAGTCTGAAACAGAAGCTTGTCTGATTTGCTAGCCACAAAAAAGTTGGCCAACTTGACAGGAAAAATAAATCGAGGGGAAAAAAAGACTTTGCCTACACATGATATGGATTGTGCTAAATCAGATCTTTGCCAACGCTTATCAATCAGGAAAGAGCCATGTCAAGTTTTAGTGAACAGTTAACATAACGTTAGTCAGTTTCACATCCCTGTAAGGCCACAAGCACTAAATGAACATTAAATGCCTACAGTAGGCCTATTGCAATGTTCTCTTTTCTACCAAACCATGGAATGATTTACTTGGCAAAGATGACCGTCACATTCTGTAACAAGCTTGTCACACTAACGTTCAAGCCTCCACTTCAAATAGAGCCCATAAACAAGGTGAAAATATATTTTTTAGCTTTTGCACAGTACTATATTGTCTTTCCAATGGACTTCAGGTCAGCCTGTTCTACATAGGTTATGGCGCCATGATACCAGATTGGAATGGTACAGTAAAATGTTTTTCAGTGCAGTTGAATGCAGACACTAGTTGGGATTTTCAAAAAATTTCAATATTCAGTGTAATTGGTTGCACTGCAAAGGCCATGTGCAGAAGGCTTAAATGTTGTGGGTTTGATTTTCCATTGGGATTGGTCCACGCCTTTGTATATTGCTGGTTGGTAATTTAAATCTATGCAACAGTCCTACCCTCCAAATGTATACAGACAATCAGTGAATAGTGACCGCTCAAATGCACCAGTATTAGCTTGATTGCTGTCCTTACTTGGTCGAGTTCGGCTCTTTCGGCCTTTGCCTCCATGGGGACTAGGCTACATGTGTAGGACAGTGGAGACAAGGCCTCAGTCACAGCATCAAATTCAACACTGCGCTCTGTGTGTGGAACACCCTCCCGGCACAGCAGTGCAGTTCTGTTTTAGGTGCAAATGCCTCAAAGACACTTTGATAGAACAAATATCTATGTGAATACAAATGCTACCCTTACCCTGACACACCACCCGCCATTGATCTTTTTACGCTTTTTTATGTCAAAAAATTCTCAAAATGGTATTGTGTATCCAAAGCCAGTTATTCAGTATTAGGAGGTTCCAAGGTTCCAGGCCAGGGTGATGTTGCTGTATTCCCTAGAAGATACTAGAGGAGGTGATTATATGATGATAGTATTGTATCTGCCCTTGATCTAGGCCTATTCAAAAAAAGCTTACAGATTGTAATAATTATTGGACACCGTTAAACTTGTTGTTGAAATGGTAGAATACATGAGTAGCAGACCTTGGAGACAAATAGCAACCAAAGTCCGCAAAACACAGCAGTATTGCGAATCCTCTAAGCTGGTTATAAAATGATGATCTAGCACTGCTCCTGTAGGAAATGGCCCATCACTTCCCCGCTTGTAGGCTGTGTGTGTGTGTGTGTGTGTGTGTGTGTGTGTGTGTGTGTGTGTGTGTTTTAGAGGGGGTGGCAAGACTAGGTGAGGAAGGCGACCCAGTGTGGCCTGCCCTGGTTTCGTCTCGGTCCTCCTGTGCTTGCATAATGAGGGAGGGAGCTACTTAGCAAGTCACCTCACAGGAAAAGAAAGAAAGAAAGAAAAAAAAAATCCTTAAGCAGCGGATCCCGTTGTCCATTTCTGTCTCTTTGTCAGAGCTGTTGTCAGCCCCTGGTACAAATGGTCTCATTTAGCAATTATCAGATCAAGTGATTATTGAAATCGCCATCCATTTAGGCTGTCTTAGATCATGGTGCTGGAGTCACCCATTTCATCGTGGTCCAGATGGATGAAAAGAGCTCTTTCATAGCCCACAATGGACGCATTCTGGTGGCAAAAGCAGGTGGTTTCGTTGTGGCCTTTTGTGTCTTGTAGTCAATAGAGTGTAGGCGACCAGCACCGGGCTCCAACTCTGCAGCCCTGTTATTGCATCTACATGGCGAGCTCAACAATAGTGGAACAAAGTTGCCGCAACGGAATTCCCTCGAAAGGAACAAAGGTTCCAGCACAGCGTTACCTAACCAAACTACACAGCATCACAACTATACTGTACTTCACCAAATACCCAGGTTGTCCACATAAGCCATGACTGTGGTAAATGATATTGTTTGTGTGCGGCTGCTGCAAGTAGGCTGTGCTGCACTAATTGTGATGTGATGTTTTCTTGTCTCCCCTGCCTACTACCTATCCTTCTAGCTCTAGATAGATCAGAGGCCAAGAGAGATGGAGGTTACAGACAGAACTGGAGCTTCTCTCTCTCTGGTGACTGTGAGGAGCAGAGGAGGCATGAGTAAGCCCTTCTCTCTCTTTCCCTCTCTCTCTCTCTCTTTTTCACTTCCCCTCTCACTGTCTCTGTCCCCAGTCTCTGTCCCACTCTCATCTCCTTTCTCTGCCTTCCTCCATTCTCTTTCGCTCTCTGAAAAACCCCTCTGCCCGACCCCGCTGTGTGCTCTTTGTCTATTTCCGTCAGACTCTCCTCCTATCTCGCTTCCTGCCTGCCTGTTTGTCTCCGTCTCCCTCCGTCTTTCTGTCTCTTTCTTTCTTTTTTCTTTTTTTTTTTTTCTTTCTCCCCTCCGCTCTCTCTGAAGCTCATCACTGCATTCTGAGCCCTCCTGCTTCAGTGCCACCCGCCCACCCACCTCTCATCTAGCAGACACGCTGATGGATCCCAGAGCCGCAATTGAGACGGTCACACCTGTGGTTTCTGATTTCACCGCTCGTAATGGCCGCGCTGTATTCTGTGCGGCTGGTGTGATCCTCAGAAGGCCTATTATTAAAAAGCCAGCGCACTTGAGGCTGCAATTTTCTGATTTCAATCAGACACTGCAGTCTAAAGCTTCCATTATCTAGTTATTGTTGCATCCAAAAAATGCAGCGCATATGTCATTATCCTCCACATCGAAGAGGGAAAATGACGACCAGCCAAGGCTCCGATTCGTACATAGTGTGTCTGTCGGTACAAGCTGAGAAAATAGCAGACATTTGCACATCTCATTATACCATGCATGAGGCCGTTTCAATGTGTTTCTGTGAGTGTCTTTTTCTGTCTCCAGTCTCCACACAATAGTCAGTACAGAGTTTGTCTTTTAATGAACACGCTGGCTCTCGTCTCCTTTCTCTCACTCTCTCACTCTCTCTCTCTCTCTCTCTCTCTCTCTCTCACCCTCTGTCTTTCCCTTCCTCCTCTTCTGTCTGTTTTGCAGCCTTCCTTTGAGTATGGATGAAGCTGGCGGACCGCAGGAGCTCTCCCCCGAGGGGTTGAAGGTACCTCCCTCACTCTGCTCGCCTCTCGCTCTCGCTCACACTCAGTTCTGCGTCCCCCAGCCACCCCCACCCCCCTCCCTGAAAGACTCTATCATCTTTTTTAATGGACGCCAGTCTTTGTCCTTTTTTTTTCCCTTTTCTTTCCCTCTCCCCACCTTACCCTGTTCCTTCTCTTGTTTTGCTAGCTATGTCTCTCTCTCTCTCCCACTGCCTGCCTCGGTGCCCCTCGTTCAGATTGATGGCAGTGTTGTTTTCCAGCAGCGCCGCTCACTTCCTGTTTTGCTGGCCCTTGCTTCTTAATTAGCTGGAGCCCTTTCACCTACAACAGAATACACAAGTGTGGTATTTATTCACAGACAGACAGTGATGGCACAGTTCGTTCCTGCTGCTCACCCCCCAACCTCCCCCACACCCACTCACATAGATGCACAAACACACCTTTAAAAGGCTGTCTCAGATACAGGCATGCTGGCTTCTTAGCACACACATCTTTTTTTTTTCTCACCCTTTTTGAGCATTTCTTAGCTGGGAACATTCTAGCGTTTATCAGATCTTCTCTGCGGAAAGTATTGAACGTGTTCGCTCAGCAGAAGTGCCAGATGCATCATCACATCCCTGATGTTATTTTTCTCTCCCCCACGCTCATTTCTGCTCTCCCGCTCTCTCCCCCCCAACAGTCTCCCCCTCTGAAGCATTTCACCTCTGCAGACACCCAGAGGACTTACGAGAGGAGGCCCAGTCATCCAAATCATTATAGAACTCTAAACAAAATGGGAACCAATAAGATGCTCAGGTACGGTTGTCTGTTTTTGTGCAGCTCGGCTATTTATGTAGTTGCTTTGCATTTGTGGTTAAGGGTTAAGTGCTTTTAGACGAGCAGACTCTGAATGACAAAGGAAGTTCTTCGTTTCACAAAGCATCCCCTGTGCCCATCAAATGAAAAAGGAAGATGCATGACATCTAGTTCTGTGAGGAGAAGAACGCAGAAATTCTGTATTTATTTTATTTATTTATTTTTGCCTTGAGCTTGGCACAATATTCTTTCTGTGTATGACTGTACAACACCCAGTGAATCAAATTGAAAGGATGATTCAGATGATGTATCCCCTTCCAGCTGCTTTGTTTTGTTATATTTTGGATTTGAAGCCCATGTGCTTTGTCTCTGTTCTCCCACACAGTGAAAGTCCACACCTGGTAGCGTGTCAACAGATGCCCAACAGAAACAATTATTTCATCCACAGCCCCTCGCCCTCCCAGGGTGTGGTGCTCCAGGGGAGGCTGTTCCAGCATGCACACACCCCCTCTGCAGTGCGCAAGCCCACCCAAAGGTAAGTCCCAGTCAGTGTTTAATTCATGCTGAAATTCTGTTTGAATTTTTCTCACTCAGCAGACATTTTTAATATAACTTCCAGAGTAGCTGCCAACCAATCTAGACTTGACTATCACATGGCCCTGATGGCTTGTAATTACCATCTGCTGGTCATGAGGTGCAGTTGGGTGTGTAGGAATGTAGTGCATTAAAAGGAAAGAGTCGCACGACGATCATCACTGTCGTTGCCTTTATAGCCACCTCTGCCACCACCATCATGTTTGCCACTTGGACAGTTGGCAGGTCTGGGTGGTATGAGTTGCATTATAACCTGTGTTTATTGACACAGATTACTGAGTGGTTATTTCGTGCCTATATTTTTAGTTTAGTAGGGAGGCTACACTGGATGTGTTAAGTCAAAGATGTATCTGCTATAACAATCATGTTCCACTATAATCACTGGAACTGGCTGCACCAGACAGTGCAGCAAAAATCTGTCGCTATACAATGCGTTGCAATGTTGTTCAGTGTATTGTTGCCCCGCACATCCAAATAGTTTTTTTTTTAGAATACTAAAAAGGTCCGATATTGCATGATATTTTGGTCATAGCATTATGAGAGTCCCTACGTGTGGAATCAAAAAACATTGAAAGCATCGCGTTAAAAAGAATGTTTGCGAACTGTCTGCTCATCTCCGCTAAGCTCTGTGACATCAGAATTGTTTTCAGTGCTCTGTTCCATGTGTACGGATTTTGATTATGTTATGTCATGTCATGCTATGATTTGGATGCACAGGGCAGGGTTACACTGGCAGGCTCATTGAAACTCATTGTATGGCTCTTAATAATAATGGCGGCAAATCTTAAAAATCCAGCTACCGACATAATTTTCTTTTTGAACGAAAGTTTGGCTCATTTATATGATGCAGAAGCATTAAAGTGAGACTCCAGCGCTGAAGACGTTAAAGCTCTTTTCCAACACATCCACTGTAGCGCTCACGGTAGGCTTGTACCACAACCTGCTTTCTCTCTCTTGTTTTGTGAGAGCTCAATTAAGTAGGCCTAGAATGTTTGTGACCGTAAAACATAAATGAATGAGATTGTTTGCATATTTTTATGAAGCTTTTTTTTTACTAGGTGATGATGTATTCTCTGAAATGATTTTATCTGTCTACTGGTACATTGTGAACCTTCTCAAATATACGCACCTTGTGTGTTTTTAGAACCGGGGTTTTGGTTATTGAATATGCATGGTGTTTTAGTATTGCTGGAAGGGCAAAATGAAGAAAAGGTTATGCAAAAAATGATCTGTGATGTCAAGGATGATGATTGTCAGGGTGTTGATCTTATTATGCATTATGTTAATTGGTGAAGTGCATCTGGAAACTGGTAGATCATGCCTATTGTTCATGTGAGATGTGAGGTATTTCAGTGTGTGAGATGCTTAAATAGATCCAAATAGGAAGCGAGACATTCTTTAGAGGTGCAAATTACTTTCATTTACCACTGCATTCCTCCTTTCTTTGTTTTTGTGCATCACTCAAAAGCAGTCTTGACTTGAAAGAGAGGTAAGGCACCTGACAAGTGCTCCACGCTTACAGACACTCACACTCCTGTAGACCGAATCTAGTCTTCATTGATTAGTTGTACCTTTAAGGAATGAATTAGTAGAACCCCTTTCATTTTTTTCTTTTCTTTGCTTAGTGTTTTGTCACTTCATGCTCCAGTCTATTGAATGCTGCTACTGTAGCTGCATGTAGTGCATTAGCATGCTTGCTGCCAAGCATGCTCTGAACACCAAAGTGCGTATGGAGGGATGTATGCTTTAAAGCAGAACGCATGCATAACAAAACCAATGGGAATGACCAAGCGATCATTTCATGAGCCATACTTTCCTCCTGATTTGTATTGCTGAAATGTATTGTGCCTCTTGTTGTGTATCAATGTACTGCTCTTTCTTGCAGAAATGACTTCAACACCCAGTCAATCCAAAGAGTAGATATTGAGAGCATTACACTCACCTGCCAAGACATCTCAGGTAAGCATCCCCCCCTCCCCCCACCTTCCCCTCCACTGATGCCCCCCCCCCCCCACCCCCCCGCCTCTGCTCAGCCCCCACATCACCTCCAGTGTTCTTTTGATTCTGACAGTTCTATTATCCCCGCGCCTGCTCTTTCTCTCTCACACACGGCCATTTACTCCCCGTCTCTCTGTGTGAGTCCCTTTCTCGCTGCGCCTATGGAACACGCTGTTCAGGACCCCACCAGTGAGATGCTCTCGTCTCTCGCCGGGGGAGACGCGCTGGAGAGAAATGAGAAACGAGAAAAAGAGAACCGAGTGTATTGTGTTGCCAACGCAGTGCTGATAGAAATTTGTCGATTTTTGTATTGCAGAGAGAGATTTCTTTATGTGTGCATGCACACAAAACCATAAGCGTGTGTTATGTGAACGCTCAAGCACTTCGGAAAGGTTACAAATGTATGTCTATATATATGTACTGAAAAGAGGGTTGCATGTGTGAGAGGCTGCAAATGGGTGTGCAGGGATATTTGTGTGTGCACATCATCCCAACGGGTGGCTGGGCTGTGCTGCGCTGTGCGTGCGTGTATATGAGCGAGCTAGTGAGCGAGAGTGCACGGCTGCAGATTTGGGCTGAGCCCTGCGTCTGTGTGTGCCAGAGGGAGATTGCAGGCGGCTCGGATTAATCCTCCCCGCTCCTGCGAGAGCAAGGAGCAGCATGCAGGAGACAGAGAGAAAAGGCGAGTTGGGGGGAGGGAAGAGAACGACACGCAGAGAGAAAAGGAGGAGGGGGAGAGAAAAAAAAAGGGAAGCAAGAATGATGGAGCGAGATGCAAATAGAGAGATAGGAAATGGTAAGAAAGGCACAGACAAAGAAAAGAGGTTTGAGAGAGGCTGAGCTGCAAATATAGAAACCAAAATTGGGCAAAGTGGGAAATGGACATGCATAGAGGATGAGTGTCAGTTAAAGAGAGGACGCGGCGGAGGGATGGATAAAGGGAGGAAAAGTATGAAAAGAGGGAATGAAAGGCAGAGGGGGAGAGAAAAGGGAGGGATGGAGAGACAAAAAGACTGCGTGCGTGTGTGTGTGTGTGTGTATGCGTGTGTGTGTGTGTGTGTGTGTGTGTGTGTGTGTGTGTGTGTGTGTGTGGGGAGCGGGCGGGCTGGCGGGCGGGCGACGGATGGCAGGCGCTCCCCTCTGTGTCAGGAGCTGGCAGGGAGCTGCGCTGTTGTTCAGTCAGGCAAATTGTGACTAGAATACGGGGAATAATAATACCACATTGGGCTTGAAGGTCACCTTGTGCTCATGCAGATATAGGAGGGAGCTGGACATCACAGGGGGTCTGCTCTCTCATCTCAGCATTTGTTGCGTGCATTTTGTTCAACCCAAAACAGTTTTTTTTAATGATGTGGGCAAGGAGGCAGCACAGAAGATGAAGATTAAGTCTTATAATCCAACCTTTCTTTAGTGAAAAGATGCATAAATACATACATGTAAATTATACAGTCAATCCATAAATATCTAGGCTAACATAGCACACTAACACACAGCCTACAGTGAAATTGTGGTATTTTTAGCATTCACTTGCTGTAAGATTTGCTGCCTAGAGGGTACATATCATTTTCCCATTTTATATTGAAAAAAAGAATCAAATTAACTTTGAAATTGGTTTTGTCCATTATCTGAGGGTCATATTACAGCTGCCTTTCTTGCATCATGTTTTCTTTGTAATGGCTGGTTTCATGACAACTAAAATGCATGAAAAACATTTTCCAGAATGTCCATTAATGTGTGGGCAGAACATAATCATATATTCAACTATTCATATGAAAAAAATGGACACAGCCCTGTAGGCTCCATGTTTATATATACAGGTTTACATATACAGGCCTTTGAAGCACCTTTTTGTTGTGTCTGGTGTTGTGGTTATATAATAACTGAACTCTTGACCTTATGCTGTGAAGCATTAATTGAGTCAGAGTTACGTGAAACAGGTAGGAGAGGTTAGGGGGAAAACGCATGTGAAGAAATAGAGCAGTGTAAATAGACTCCAGTGTTTGAGTGAGGAGGGTCACACAGGCAAGGCAAACACACAGGAAGACAGCAAGAGAGCAAAGATCTCTCTACTGTATGTTTGAGCGGAGGAAAGGTTTTGTGGTCTTAGCGAGGATGTGAGTGAAATCTCTGTAATGCGGTTAGAGGTTCGCGTCGAGCGAGGCCTTTTCTGAGCGAGAGTGTGTAAGTCTCTTGACATAAGCAGTGGACTCCTACTTAGTCTCAGACGTGAGCTCATCAAATTCCTAATGCTAGCTTGTCTTCACTTTTTTATCAGCCTTTGACATGATATTTGTCATTAAGCTGAATCAGTGGACCCTGTGTGAACAAAGACTTATACTGTTATTGGTAAAATGGTTTTCTTATTAGTCATGAATCCTGATGGACATATTTCATTATAAGATGTACATGAATAACATACAAGTGTTTGTTGTGTTCTATGTGTGTTCTAGATTCGGATGACGTGAGCATTAAGAAGCGCATGCAGCATAAGCGGAGGCCTATGCATGACCCCCTGGTCAGCTTCTCCTCCCCAGTGCAGACAGTAGAGGTATCAGAATATACAGTACTACCCAACACCACCCCCACTCACTCTGCCCTGCCTGCCTGCAGACCTGCTTTTATTGCCTCTGTGAAGGCAATTGTTGTTCCAGTCAAGACACCAGCCATCATTGTGAAAGATATGAAGATGATATAAAAATGATTCTTAGTTTACTGTCAATAAATGTCATTTATTATTATAAATAAATGTATTGTGATTAGAAACCACAAATTGTGTTACAAGACAAAAGAAACCCATGTAGATCCCTCCAACAAGAGATGTATTTATATCTAGATTTATTACTCTTTTCTTGTGTTAAGAGAGTATCTGTTATATCATATCCTTTCCTAGATCGTGTTAAATATTTGCCATTATATGTATCAGCACATCCAAATCATTTGAATATGATGCATGCTTGAAGAAGCCATGGAGAGGGTAGCACTTTGCCATGCCATAAGCTCATATAATACTATGCAACAGGGCCCGATTAACACATCAGTTTCCTGTGAACAGTAGCACATCAAGCTGTGAGAGGAAAGCTGTAGCGTCCCCTTAACAGCTACTGTGTTACCCTGTTAGCTAATAGTGTGAGAATTGGTTGCAGGAGGTGGCAAGAGTTAAATGGTCGCGCTCCTCGGGGTGTGCTAATTGTTTAATGTGTTAAAAGTGCACCAGACTCACAAGTCATCTTGCACTTTGCTTCCTTTCAATCTGGTCCTGTGTTGATGGTGTCGGTGAAGGCCTGAGTCATATATTGCTTCTAGTAACATGGAAGCGCTCTGACTCCTGTCTGTCTGTGTCTGCATTACCAGCTATAAATTCTTGTCCAGACCATGTAAATTATTTCTGATGTGTTAAATAATTGATTTCTCTGCAAATACAGATATTACTAAGTATTATGATGGCTTGTCTGACATTAAGTTTGTTTTTCTTCTGTCTCGTCTGTCTACTGTCCTCTCTTTCTCTCTGTCTGTCTGTCTGGCCGTCTTTCCCACCAGCCCGTCCTTCAGCCTCACGAGTACTTCTCTGTGTGTGGGAAATGTGGCAAACGCAGCGAGGACCACATCAAGTGCCAGCACTGTGGCAGTGCCCTTCCAGCGGAGTCCCCCCCCTCGCTCCACCACCACCCTCAGCACTCGACCCAGGCTGCCCCGACTCTCTCTCCCCACGCCCGGCCCCCCATCCGCTCTTCCCAGCCTTCCCCGTCCCTCTCGGGCAACAACAGCGGCCTGACGCTCGGCACCAAGAACTTCTATGGCGCGGCCGCCGGCGGCCTGCACTCGCCTCACGTGGACGTGGTCATGAACCCCCCCGCCCGCATCACCCGCGGTAACTTGCTGATGCCACACAACGGCGGACGGGCATGTGTGGGACTTGCAGGGAATACGACAGCAGCCTCAACGTCATACGTGGCTAAAATCTCGAACTGCAAAAGGCATTCACTCGCCAAGCCCCATGAACTCAACGACCCTAGTGAGTAGCACCTGGAGAACCTGTTTCTCACATTTCACACCTCAAATACCCAGTTTGATTATGGTCTCTCTTCCAATGGTTTCAAGACTTACCTGGGGTTCTTACCAGAGGAAATCTAACATGACAAAATACTCACTTTAGTGTAGCTGTTGACACCACTATGTTATTGGAAAACCTGTGTCATCAAACATCAGAAAAAGCTGTAGAGGAGCTGTAGTGTTCTAAAAAGCCATTGTGAGTCAAATCTGCTGGAGAATGATTTGTTTGATAAGTTATAGTAATGTTGAGGCAAGTGATAGTTAACAAATACATCAGTTTATGTTCACACTGTGTTAAAGTTTATATTTTGCAGATGTCCTAAGCAGTGTCGCAGTGTAATATTTGAACCAAAGACTAAATAAGAGATATCAGAGAGGCACAGTAGCTCACCCCTCCCTCATTTCTCCCAAAGAAACAATGTGAAACAGTAGCCATCCAGTTGATGGTGGCGTCAGAGAGGGTTGAAGCGGAGCTCAGTATTCCATGATCTTTGGTGGCGTGGTACTGTATGTCCAGTATAAGTGAAACTAGCTGCCACAAGTTTGTGCTCACTTGCTAGCGCACTCTACTCCCAGTCTATAGTGTAGTGTGTGCCAGGTTTGAACCTGCTTGTTCTGTATGTACGGGGCTGAAGTTAGTCCAGGTTACCAGGTTACCAATGCATTGTTTTGTTGTTAAGAACTAGTGTCTCTCCGCTTTGTTTGTGTTCAGTGTACAGAGAGGGATGAGTAAGAATGAGATTGTACATTCAGTTCAGTTCAGTAGGGCTTTATCAGCATGACAAAACATACGTTAAATCGCCAAAGCTTTCTGATGAACAGTGGTGGGTAAGGGAAGCGAAGCAATAATATATTCACTATTCTCATGAAATAGAGACCTAGTGAGTCATGT
This sequence comes from Sardinella longiceps, assembly GCA_027497455.2. Classification (NCBI taxonomy): domain Eukaryota; kingdom Metazoa; phylum Chordata; class Actinopteri; order Clupeiformes; family Clupeidae; genus Sardinella; species Sardinella longiceps. The sequence continues at coordinate 1,762,689 of JAODXP020000025.1, forward strand.
GGGGGATTTTATTTATTTATTTATTTATTTATTTTTTTCCCTGAATGTCACAAAAACTGTTAATTATCATAAATCGTTTCCCCTACCAAACTGAGATGAATGGAAATGAGTCAGTGAGGATGGCCACTGCAATTCCTCAAGCTGGCACTTCTCCTTATCTGTGTGTTTATGTTTTTTTTTTCTGAAAAGCAAGTGACCTTGATGTAGTTTCTCAAATGCCACTGCCCATACTAGGAAAGAATTCAGACACAGAACAGAACGCGTCATGCTGATAAGACCCCTGTTGCCTGCGCCATGGCAGAATTTAAGTTGCCTGAACTTGTGTCCCTGAAAATCAGCACAAATGACTCTAGTTCAAAGAACTTGTCTGTTGATGGCGGCCTTTTCTAAGACCTTGATTAGCCATCGCCAGTCCTTCTCCCAGTGGGAGAGCCTGAAATGGGTGATCTCCCAGAGCCTAATGAAGGCCCCCCCATAACCTCACTAGTGTCAAATATTTGCACAGCCCAAGCAAACAGGCTGTGAAAATGCTCAGTACGGACGCAGGGAAGGCCTTGAAACTATGCGACCACAGAAACCACGGGCACCTGCACGGAAATTAGAAGTTGGAACAAGAGAGACGGGTACACCACAGCAGTGTATGGCTGGCTTGCTGGCTCGTCATTGGCTGACGTAGGAGCTCAGAAACGTCTGCTCATATATCTATTCAATGCTGATTTGAGATAAACTCCGTCTGGAACTGGTAGAGTAGTCAGCAGAAGATTAGAAAAGTAAAGAAACTTTGTATTTTCCCCTTTCATAATCTAACCTCAAGGAGTAGTTAAAAGAATTCTAAAAATGTAATTAAATGACTTAATAGCTGCTCATGTCACAAATCTCTAAGCCGGTGGGTGCAAAGGACATGGGGTGATAAACTGTTGATTCTGTTGGTTTAGTTAAGGACAGACCACCGAGAGGGCAGCCCGGGAACATCAATAGAAGATGGTATAGAAGTGTTTAGTGCTTTTCCCTGGAGATAAGACTGCTTCAAGATGAGCTGCCCCAATTATTTAATAGCTTTCATCTAATTATGTAATTATATGATTCTTATGCTCACCTTGGAGTTGCCTGTAGTAATTTAGCAGCGTAACCAATCTTCTCATATGATTTCACCCGAAGAGAGAGAAGAAGAAAGACATTCATATTGATTTTTTTTTATTGATGAAATTGGTTGATGAGAGACAGTCATTCATAGCATTTATTGATTCATCAAGCGAATGTAAAAACAGTGCATTCATAAACAGTATGCAGCATGCAGTTAGACTGTTGGTTAGCTTCTTTTTTTCTTTTTTTTTTTAACTGTTCCGGGTGGACTGTTCCTTGTGTTTGCAAGAAGCCTGCAAATTTACATGCTGTTTAGGTAGATGACTTGCTAGTGGTGTTTAAAACAACTCTGTAATATGCCTTGTAAATAATACAATTCAGAATGAATAACGTACCTAGTGTCTATCATAAATACTTAAAGGGCAGCTTCAGTCAATTTCAACAAGAGCTCTATTGCGCAAGCTACTCGAGACTAGCCAATACTGAAGACGTAAGACATTTTGGTTCAACCACATAGGCCTAGGTTTCCTTGAGGAGAGATTTAGCACTAACAACTAACCCATGGGGGCAGAATTGTGAACTGTGTTTTTAACATATTTACATGCTCCAAAAGTCACCACAAAAATTATACTTTACAACAGAGCACTGTAGTGTGTATGAATACAAATGTCTAAAAAAATTGTTTAATCTGTGTGCTTATAAGCAGCCATATATTGCTTGTTTACAAACGATTTTGTAAACACTGCATAAAAACACTGTTTTAACCACTTAATCATAATTTATAATATTACTATATTTTTGAACATTCCCTCATGCAGTTGTGTTGTCTCATGCCTTGTTGTATTGCAGAAGGTGTGTGACAGACTACAAGACTTTTTCAAGGTTGTCATGGTGCCTAAATTTGCCTATCTGAATTCAGGGGCCTTTTGCACTGACTTCTCAATCTTGTCTCTGAGCACTAATCATTTGCATGAGATTTAATGATACAATTTTGAACATTCCCTCCTATGCAGTTGTGCTGTCCAGTGATGAAGAGGAGGAGGCGGACAATGCTAGCACGGGTAGCGTCAACCGTTTGGATAGTGTGTCTCCCCGGCCCGCGGACTCGGCCCACTCCTCTCCAGCGCCCTCTGGGGGCAAGGTAGAGGCAGCGGTGAAAGGGCCGGTGGAGCAGCACAGTGATGAGCTCAACGTGGACTACTTTACTGAGATCACAGACACGCGCCTCACTGTACCCAGGAAACCTCGCATGAAGGATGCGGTAAGAGAACTCATGTTTCATACTTCATTGGTATTTAAGCATAGTACTTATTTTGGGCCATCAGCTGGCCACCACCTGGCTGGAAACTTAGTAAGTTCAGCACTTGGTAGCCTTCTCAGTTTAGCCTCATCCTGGGTTCAAACCAGTCAGCTGCCTGTGTCGACCAGTCTAGGCTGACTGACAGTGGATGGAAACATTTTGTTTCCATAGCATCGTCTGAGAAACAATTTGGAGGGGTCATCTCCAGTGAGCATGACAAATGCTTTTGCAGTGTGTGTGTGTGTGTGTGTGTGTGTGTGTGTGTGTGTGTGTGTGTGTGTGTGTGTGTGTGCGCTGGTGGTGGGGCGGGGGTAGTAAGTGCATGAGTCATGATAAACCATTGGCTGCAACAGGCCTAATGACTTTTATGGCATTAAGTTATGATTGTGGGCATCCAACTCTGTGAAAGGTGCTGCCATACCCATAATTTCAAAAGCTTTTCCATCTCATCAGCTAAACTACTTTCAGCAGAGTCTAATGGCGAGAGAGGCCTCTAGCATATTAATAATGATGGTAGACCAGACAGGCCATCAGACCAGCTTTGTGGCCAGTTAGAGTAACAAGCCTGCGCTATTCAGTTACAGTCATCAGGAGATAGTAAGGGTGCCTGCAAAAAGATGTACCGGCACACAGTTTGATCAAGACAAGTGTGGAGGCCTGAATGTGATGCAAGAATATCAGATATACTTTGCTGAATCATGTTTCATTGTTGTTCATGTTGCCATAGCATGGATAAGATGTTGTTCTTCAATTAGCTGGTGTACAGGTGCTAGGCACCATCACAGGAACGTTAAAAATGCATATTTGACATGGCTGACCACTTTTAATTGTACTCTTGAAAATACAAACCTATACCTGTACTGTGCAGAAAGCCTATGAGCACAAACTACAGGCGTGTTCTAGGTTGTCATGATTCCTAATTTTGCCTATATTTGAATTCAGGGGCCTTTTGCACTATGTTTGACTCCCCAATTTGTAATTGAGTAGACTATTTGTATTATTATCAGACGATTTGCAGACATATGATCTTATATGTCAGGTTAATTGGATAGTAAAAATGTGTGAACTTGTTTGCTGTAACGATGACCACCTGTTTTATACATGACTGTCTCCCCATCTGCAAAATGATAATGCAAGATTTATTGTGACTAGTGAAATGTGGTATTTTTTTTTATTTATACACCTTGTTGTGAAATGTGATTTTTAGTTTTGATCCATGTTTCTGGTCAAAGAGTTTAAGGGCACTGACGTAATGTAAGGCCCACCTTTTCCCCCACCCTCTCTCACATATAAATGATACTGTGTGTGTTAGCCTAATGCAGGCCCTTGTCCAAGTAATAGCATTGCGGCAGAAAAGTCTTGCTTCCCGTAGTGCGTGGCCAACACACAGTGCTGTCAGGCCCAGCCCCTGTGCTCTGTGCTGCTGGAGTGAAGCATCTTCCGGGGGGAAAGGGCCACTCCAGCTCTCCCTTTGGCAGTTGCGCTCGCATGCTCCAGTGATGAAGGCTCCTATTTTATGCGCCCAGGCAGCCTGACAGCCCAGTCCCCCACCCCACCCCTGAGTGAGCGAGGTAGGCACTAAAGCGTGGCTTCGGAGCACGCTCGAACGGGAGATGCGGCACAGAGCTCTAAAAATTGCATCAGCGTGAGCAGCAGTGCCGCACATTTCCTGCCGGCAGACAGACAGCGACGTCAATGGTGGAATTAAAATGCGCCAGGGCTCATGTGACTGGCTCTTTTCCCAGCACGTTTGAAAGCCACCTCAAGGAAGGGCGCTCGGTGTGGAACAAAAAAAAGAACACACTAATGGTCCTCTTGGCAGGTTTAAAATCGGATGGTTTTCACATCTGTTAGTTGGAAGGATGACAGATTTGAGAGAGTGAGTCTGTGTGAGTGAGAGTGTGACTAAATTGAGGGCATTCATTCTCTAAACACACCCGGTATGATTAGCTGGAAAACATGCTGTTATTTATTTGATATTTGAATACATTTAAAAAGCCCACAGTGATGTGAGTGACACCTTGTGTCTGTTTTTTTGCTGCAGAGCCAAGCACCACACTAATGCTGTTAGAATCCTCTTTGGCATGACTTGTAGTGCACTGACGCATCTTCGCTTTTTCTTTTTTCTTTTCCCTCTTCCTGCAGTATGGGCACCCTGTGTGTGAGGACCACTCGACCCCTAAGAGGCGTAAAATCACTGCTCCCAAACTGGAGAGCATCATCCTGGAGTGTCGCAGTGTCAGAATAGGAACTCTGCGGCGGATGGTCACCAAACCGGTCATTGTGAGTCTCCTCTCCGGCCCCTCCGGCCCCAAAACACCTCCCACTGTGTCTGCATTTGCTTTACAGTCACTCGCTCTCTGCTACAGCCTCCAAGTTGTTTTGATAAGTCACACGATGATGCTTTTCACCACGGACACACGTTACTTGAGTCAAACGTTCATTTAAAATGTGTAATTACGTCAGTGTCTGGGTTTTTAAGCCCGACTGCCAAGCCAAATGAGTATCAGTGGCACTTTGGTGCATGCAAATCACTGTTTTTAAAATACTAAAAAAGGCTGGTCATAGCATGATGCTCAAGTGGTAGTCTTATCAGAGTCCATGCACATGAAATCAAACATTCCAAGAACATCATTGGTGTACACACACACACACACACACACACACACACACACACACACACACACACACACACACACACACACACACACACACACGACTTTGGGGAATAACACTTGTTTTAATCCACCCTTCATATGACTATTTGCCAAGCAACCAGATGGCTCAAATAGTGGCAAAAAATGCTATAGTGTTGCTTTAAACCCACTATGGGAGTACCAATGTTCTCAATGCTTGATTCCATATGTACAGTAGGAAGGAGGCTATGACTGAGGTATCATGCTACTGTGTCGAGCCTTTTCAGTATTCTAACAATAGTGATTTTGATGTGTTAGCACTGGTATGCTCATTGAAACCAATTGTATAGTGTAAATGGAAACGGTGGTCAGACTTCGATGTCGATGATGGAGCTCTGCATACATGCAATTTCAGTATAAATTTCAAAGTATGTATTTAACCGTATTCTCTCTTACTTTCCTCCAGTTCTCATCAGAATACATTCAACTTGAAACTGAAAGTGAGTGCATTTTTATGCTTTGGCACAATAATTCTCTTCCGCTATATCTAAATGTTGCCTTGATTCATATGCAATATACCAACATTCATGTGTTGAAAATTGCATGGTTTATTTTTTTCTTTTTGTATGTGTTTGCCCGCGTGTCAGGTCGTGACGTGGAGGTGATGGAGAGGGTGCGTTTGCGGGCGTCGGAGCTGACCAGCTGTGAGTGGTGCAACGTGAGGAAGCTGCCCGTGCTCTTCTTCCAGACCACCGCCGCCGAGTGTCAGCGGCTGCGTCAGCAGCTCAACATGTCGCAGGAGAGCGGAGGCCTGTGGTACGACTGCAGCGGCAACAGTGAGTAAACGTGCTCCTCCTCCTCCTCCTCCTCTTCACCACCTTCAAGGGTTCAACTGTTTATCATAGTCATTATAGGGCTGCAATTGACTACAAGATCTATGCTAAATCAGGTCAACCAGCCACAGGTTTTAGTCCAACCTCTCCTAGTTATTTCCCAATGCAGCCCTCTTATACTAATGAATCATAATCAAACCATCAGGTTGGGTGACAAAATTGTGATAATGTCCTGGTTGTGGATTTGTTTGTGAAAGATATTACAGAAGGTGTGGAGTATGTAATCATGTAGAGCTAGTCTGGCTTGTCCATTTTATTCATATTAGTGCAGTGAATCTCTGTTTTAAGTGCTAGGCCTCCTAATCAAATATTTCACCTCTTTTGGTCATTTGTAAAGGTTTATTGTCTGTACAGGAAATTAGCTTATTATTGCTCAGGATGTTTGTGAAATTTACACACATTATAATTAGCCAGAGTATTGTGTGAGGAGGATAAAGTTATTAAGAAACATTGTGTGTGTGTGTGTGTGTGTGTGTGTGTGTGTGTGTGTGTGTGTGTGTGTGTGTGTGTGTGTGTGTGTGTGTGTGTGTGTGTGTGTGTGGAGAGGGGTGTTCTGTGCAAACCTTCAAAGTTCCCTAATTTATTACAAGTTTCCTGTAAGACTGTAAAATTGGCCTTAAGGGAAATCGCTTCTCAACTCCGGATTGGAATAGATCACTGTTTAATTCAGGGATTTCCCCGTAATCTAAACTCCCCGTTTCTTCCTCAGTCAAACACAGCCTAAGTCACATGCCCATCTTAGAGGCCTTTGACTTTGAACCAAAGGAGTAGATCATTACTATCTCAGATTGAAATAGAAGCCCTGGCTTTTGAGCAGTGTGTCTAACCAAGGGCTTCTTATTTGCACAGCTTACATGCACATTAACAAGTTAACTACAACTAATGTGTCTACAAAGCCTGCCAGTCCTCACGGCCTTTTCATGCAGTTGTAGTGTTCTTAGTCCCCGTGTCACTCCCGTCTCCCACAGATCTGGACGAGAAGTACATAGTGCTCATCTTCGAGAACGGGCTGTCCATGCACGAGCAGATGATTCTAGAAGAGATCCTTTTGGAGATTGGCCGCACCAACGGCCTGCAGGAGTTCCCCGCCAAGCTGACCTTCGCAGAAGCCAACGTGAGGCTGGTGCAGTACAACAAGGCCGCCAAGGAGAAGGAGAAAGTCAAGGTAGCGCTCGTTAGTCTTTGCTGCAAACTGTATTGTTTTCACCTGGCCAAACGGTATCTTCCAGGGTTCACTGCCTTGGAGGGAGGTGTTGGAAAAGTAGCAATGACCTCAGAGTAATACAGTGGAGAATACCTGAGCCATTCAGGGTCAGTGCACCGGCTGACTTGTGAGGCGCACGCCTATAGCATGTTGTTGCTTCTTATCCAGGGCAAGTCTCACACAACTTCCGCCTTCAAAAGGAACCTCAGTGTTTGCGCTTTCAGAAAGAATGGCTGTTCCTCTTTTTAAAATTCTGGTTTGGCATATCGGTTAAGACCTGAAACCGATCCAATATTCCCTGTGAATTAACGCCTAGGAGGAAGGCATCATCATTAGCCATCTCCTAACTGGGCATTATTTTCCATACCTAGACAAAACTGTCTGCACCAGTGGCATTACACTGTATTTGATGTCTGCAGGCCTAGGCGCCTGTTACTTTAAATTTCTCAAACCTTCCATGACTGTTTTTAAGCAAGGTGCTACTGCAGGTGTGCATTATATTTTGCATAAATATTCATAAACATCATAAACAGAACCTTCAGTGGGCTAAAGGAGAGATGCGTCTTGCGATATGCAGATATTTTTTTTACCATGCTTTTGGTGAGTAACATAACAAGGCAAGCAGACTCAACATAAGCTATGTTCGCTAACAGGAGCCATCCAGGTGAAATGTTTGCAGGTTGTTCAACATCTCGTAAATGGCCTCCCCTTTATGGTCATTTTATTAAGAGCTATAGAAGAGCGAGAACAGCTATAGAAAATCTGTGTTCAGACCTTACAGCTGCACTTAGATGACATGCTATGGTATTGATTCTTTGCAAGTCAGCTGAGGGCACAGATGCACAGAGTACTGCAGTGGGGGTGTTGTGCTTATTGAGTTTAGAAAACAGATTGTCTCTTTTTTCAGATGCCCAATCCTAGTATTTTTTCCATATGGGAACAGAAATTTGATTAAAATATTGAATTGATGCATCCCTTCTCCATCTTATTGAAATTCCAATCATCATTAAATAGTGCTTAGTTTGTTTAATGTCCCCATTCCCAATCTGCAGGTGCAGGAGAACGCTCAGAAGAACGCAGCCGCCACGGCGACCTCCACAGCTAACGCTACCGCTACGTCCAGCACTAGCCCCACCACCACCACCACCACCGTTGCCCCCACTAACACCCCCACCACCAGCCCTGCCCCTCCCGCGCCTCCGGCTCCCCAGGCCTCGGTGCGGACCAGGATGTCCACACGCCTCCACTCTTGCTTCGAGGACGAGGATGAGGACGACATGGAGCTGCAGCCCACTTTCACTGGCCCAGTAGTAAAGTAAGGGAACACGGGCGGGAAGGAAACAGACAAAGAAAGAGTTGATTTTTCTAAAAATTAGTTAAAGGTGATTTTCAGTGATTTTATGTGGTTTGTAAACACACAAGACTTTTTATAACAAGGATAATATCTCCACATCACTTGCTAGCTGTTCATTCACAGGCCACTGTAAACAAACAAAAAAACAAAAAATCAGTCTCTCTATGATACACAGGCTCTGTAAACAAACAGGTAGGGTAGCCTGCACCCCAAGCAATAACAGAACATACTTACATTCTCACATATTTACATCCTCATTCTAAATGACACGTGGCTGCAGCTGCAAACCAAAGATTCTAGAGAGCTCCGCATTATAATCTTTGCAGAAAACAATAACAAAGCAGCCAGCCCCCCAGACAATAACAACAAATCAGGGACTACACCTTTAATCAGCCATGGCTTGAAGCAAGGTTACTGCCGGTTGTTTACTGTTAAACAAACTTACGAAAACACTCCCTTTACGGATCTTTAATCAAGCATGAGTGATATTAAATTAGTCACACACAGACACACACACACACACGCACACCCAAAACAAACCTGTGTGATCATCCATCTTGGCCAGGCTGTATTTAAGGTTGGCTTAATGACAAGGGCTGGGTGTCTTTTCTCCGCTGAGTAATCCCACTCAAGATTGTCATCTCAGTGCCATCAGCGGGTCACATATAGAAGGTAAATAAATGAGCAATTTCACAACTGTGACAGCATGCTTCAGTTTTAGGCTTATGTGTAGGCCTTTTGTAATGGCCTATGAGCTCAGTGCCTGGGGAAGGTTATTTGTGGCTGAGGGATTTTTAGCGTTTGGTGATTACGGTCATTTTCTCCTCCGTCCCGCCGCTGAAAGGCAGGTGTGTGTTTGTGCTGACTATCCTGCTTGTTGCGGCCCCAGCTGCAGAGAGAGAGGGGGGGGGCTGTTTTTGCCTCCCGCTCAGCCCTGTGGTATGTGTTGTCCCGCAGGCTCATGGTCTACCCCCCTCCCCCGGCCAAGGGAGGAATATCCGTGACGAATGAAGACCTCCACTGCCTCAACGACGGAGAATTCCTTAACGATGTCATCATCGACTTTTATTTAAAGTGAGTTAAAGCGTTCTCACACCCTGGGCAGCCGTGTTTTTGTGCCTTCTTAAGCCTGCCTTTATTTATGTTTCCAAGTCTTTTGTCTTCTTCTCTGTTCTTCAAAGGCCTCAGATTTTCTCACTTTTGTGTAGCTGTGATCTGAACTGATTTTGTCAAATTGCCCGCATGTTTTGCGAGCTAAAGTCATTGTTTTGTTTTGTTTTGGTTGTTTTTTCCCCTGGACTTTCCCTTTTGTTGTCCACTCTCTCCTAACTTCCTTTGGTGTCCCCCTGCAGGTATTTGTTCTTGGAGCGATTGAAAAAGGAGGACGCAGGGAGGAGTCACGTCTTCAGCTCCTTCTTCTACAAGCGGCTGAACCAGCGCGAGAGGAGGAATGTTGCCGACACGGCCAATCTCCCGTAAGTTTGGCCCCCGGTGCGACTCCCACCTCTCAGGCCACACACACACACATATACACGACCCCCCAAACACCCCCTCCCATTCCGCATGCCTGTCTGCTTGTGTCACTCTGAGCCATCTCTCTCTCTCTCTCTCTCTCTCTCTCTCTCTCTCTCTCTCTCTCTCTCTCTCTCTCTCTCTCTCTCTCTCTCTCTCTCTCTCTCTCTCTCTCTCTCTCTCTCTCTCTCTCTCTCTCTCTCTCTCTCTCTCTCTCTCTCTCTCTCTCTCTCTCTCTCTCTCTCTCTCTCTTTCTCTCTCATCATATTCTCATTGTCTCTGTCTTGGGTCTCTTCCAGGATCCAGAAGAGAAAGCACAACCGGGTGAAGACCTGGACTCGCCACGTCGACCTCTTCCAGAAGGACTTCATTTTTGTCCCCATCAACGAGTCGTGAGTAGACCCCTCACCCCTCACCCCCACCGCCTTCCCACCTGTCCTCTGTCCTGTCCACCTGTCTCTGCCCTCCGCGTCTCGTCTGCACTCTCCAGCCTGGGTCTATTTCAGGGAGGCAGCTCAGCCCACTCAGACACAATGACGAGAGGAGTGGAGGAGAGGCTAGCTATACTACCTCCATAAATCATGCCTTAGGCTGGAGAATTTTGTCATGTGGTTACAGATTGGTGATGTAAATAGAATAAAAATTATGTTTAAAATATATGTGTCTGAAAAAAACCCAGAAATTCTTCCTTTTTTCCATCGTCTTGTTTGTCTCCATCTCCTCTCCTTCTCCCAGCGGCGTTTCTTTTTTTTGTCCAGGTTGATGTGATCTGTTGTCTCTGTCTCCCTCTAGGGCTCACTGGTACCTGGCTGTGATTTGTTTCCCTGGCCTAGAGGGCCCCAAACTGGAGCTGAACCCCCTCTACCAGGCCCCCTCCCAGACCCATCCCCAGACCCATCCCCAGCCCCATCCCCATGCCCATCCCCATGGCCAGCCCCATCCCCATCCCCATCCCCATGCCCAGCCCCATGGCCAGGGCATGAGCAGAGTCAGCCCCTCGCTGGACCAGCAGCATCCATCCTCGGCGCAGGATGCCTTGACACCGCCGGGCATCCTGCCCACCAACCCCTCTCCGCCCCCCAGTGTTGCCCAGGTGGCCTGTGCGGCCGGCCCTGCAGCTGCCAGCCACCAGCACAAGGCCATGCCCGTGTGCCCTCACCTGGCGCAGGAGACCAGCTGCGGCCACAACATCAACGGCCAGCTCAAGGTCCAGCCACAGTACACAGGTGAGGAAAATTCGCCCAAGTCAAAAGTTAAAAGTCTTTAAGTGTCAAATGCAGTTCAAACAGTAGGAGGACGCTCAGATATGCTGAAATGTCAAATAGGATGTATGCCTAATGCATCAGACTGAAATATCTTTTCTATCTCTATAATGTATCAGTATCTTTAATGCTGTTTAATGGTGTCTCATCATCCATTGATAACACCTTAAGATAAGCACCTGCTAATCTGTTGCATAACACATGTTGGATTGCATTTTAGCCAGGGGAGTAGATTGTTATTAGCCTGGGCGAAAGCCGACTGTTGACTACGTCATACAGTCTGGCCCAATGCAATTGAAATAGGTTTCCGTTTGGATATGACTTATTCTCTCACCTGGCTCTCACGCCTACAACTTCTGCGTTCAGTAATAACAGATCTCTGGCAAGTTCCGATCTATTTTGACATCGTAGTGGCAATAAATACTCAAGATCATGGATGCTAATGTCATGTACCAATTTTGTGAATGTAATTCGAAAGTAGGGGGGAGAATAACAAACACGTTCCTATGCTGTAGGACTAGGAAATTCGGAGACTTCGCTCTAAACTGTGTGCTGATTGGCTAAACCGTAGAGCAACCGAGGGAAAGGGAGCTAGGGGAGCTTGGGCCAGACTACGTATGGAGATAAAATTGTTTAGCGGAGGTACGTAGGATGGCATCGCCAGGCTAGACGGTTATTGCAGCTCGCTGAGATTCGAGTCTGACGGTAATCAGTGCACATTTCACTTGGCCACTAGGGTGGTGAACACCAATCAGTAATTGAATATGACGGTGGTAAAGAGTTGTGAGAACATTGAGAAAAGAATTTCTGTCACTAGGGCATGTAAACTCAAGAGTGAGTATGTTGCTTTGCAGTTTAGATTATAAAGGTTAGTTTGGAGGTAAGAAGAAGGATTTTCTGATCAGTGTGTGGGCTTAGGCTGGACTAGTGAGTAAACACAGATTCTTTGGCCATTACTGCACAGTCTGGAAATGTAAAAAGCGCTCAGATTGTACACTGACATTCTGAGTGAATGTGTGTGGTCCATTTCAACTGCATTCTTCAGGGACAATAAAGGTGTTTACAGTCAGAGGTAGAAAAAGAATTGATCTGAGTATTAGATAGCTCAAAAGTCAGATTTTAAAGAGCCATTAAATTACTGAATACTGAATTACTGAAATTATTAATCATAACTCACTATGAATAATTCTTAGATTCTAGCTTGCATTTGTTATACAAGTTTCTGAGTCTTAATAAATTGTTGGGCTTTGTAGTGCCTTATTTGTATTACTAAACATGCCATCTTGCCTGTTAATCATGGCCAAAAAAGCTATTTTATTTGGAATTAAATATTACAAATGTGTGTGATTGTTTTTTTTTTAATATTTGGAATATTCTCTTTGTGGATAATGGCATGTTTGTGAGAAAATGTGAAGCTTTTAACGTTGGGATAACTTGTTGCCAAAGCAGCCATCTAGCAGCCTTCAAAACAAAGCAAGGTAGACTTGCATTGGATATTGAAGCCTTTGTGCTGCACGGCTGCATTGTCTTGCTGTGCTGTGCTGTGCTGTGTTCCTGCCCGGAGAGCACAGAGCCAGCTCAGCGGGGGGATCTCTCCTCATTTGCATTTCTCCCCTTCTCCTCTCCTCTCCTCTCCTCTTCCCCTCTCCCCTCTTGGCACTATGGCTCACCCGCTCTCTGGCTCTCCCCTGCAGACGGTTTGCACAGGATCAGTATGTGTTATGGATCAGGGAGTAGCCATGATGATGCCTTTGTCTTTCCTGACGAGAGGAGCTCAAGTCCCGTAAGTGTCGACTCTTTCGCTCTTCCTTTAGTTTTCATCAGCAACTATAGTGTCAGTCCAGTGCAAACTGTGCCACAAACATGAGGGAAATATTCAATTATTACCGTTGGGCTGGATAGGGGGAATTCATTATGGGATGTCTTATTTCTACAGAATGAGTCATTTCTGAGCAGCTTTAAGCCTTGTGTGCTCATGTATGCTTTTTCCCATCTGAAGGATGAGTGCAGTGAAGACGGGACGCTGGCGGAGGACGCACTCAACTCTGAGAACATGGAGTGGTCGTCCAAACCTACCAACTGTAAACAGTAAGTTATTGTGCCTCTGGAAGGGGCGGCACATCCAGGCCAGTCCAGTCCAGTCATTCCCCTCTGCCTCCAGCAGATGGCAGCCCTGCCGCCCGCCAGCAGCAATGCTCTGTATCATGCATGCTGAATGAGATTATTAAACGTACCGCCCGCTAGGCTGCTTGCTTTTGATGACAAGAAGTTAATGGTGTGTGACTCGTACAATAAATGTAATGACTCCGAATGAATTAATGTTGCATCCATATGCACCCCTCCCTCTCTGTTCCTCTCCTCTAAGGCCTTGTATTCTCATTATGGACTCCTTACGTGGCCCAGCCAGATCCACTGTCGTTAAAACTCTAAGAGAGTAAGTATGTTTGTTTCTTTGAGCTAATATTTGCACATAATGCACATGAAAGATCATATAAACATCCCCTCACAGTTCAACGTGTACACCTGCAACAGTTAACTTGCACTCTAAAATGTAATCAAACTAGTGCAATGGTTATGGTATAAAGTGCACATTCTAAATCTTTGGATGATACTACACCTTCTAATGGGGACTGTGTGTGTGTGTGTGTGTGTGTGTGTGTGTGTGTGTGTGTGTGTGTGTGTGTGTGTGTTCAGATATCTTGAGGTGGAATGGGAGGTGCGTAAGGGCACCCAGCGAAGTTTCGGCAAGGAGGTGATGAAGGGCTCCAGTCCACGCGTGCCTCAGCAAGACAACTTCAGTGACTGCGGCGTGTACGTCCTGCAGTACGTGGAGAGCTTCTTCGAGGTGAGCTGCGCTGCTTTGATCATTGGCGGCGTGTGGCAAAGCTGTGCTAAGTGCCGCTGGAAGCCCATCTGGTGTGGGCATGAAAATAATGGACGAGAATAAGAATAGAAAGAGGGTAGGAGTGCGGTGTGGAGGAAGAGCAGAAAACTGTAAACAGTGTTGATGCACAAATTGTTTTGTACTTTGAAGGAGTTCTTCTGGTAGTCAGTGAAAAGGTACAGGGAATATGTGCCCCGTTAGCCTTTTGTTTTTCCTCCCTTGTGTTACTGTTGTTGAGCGTTGAGGCCAGAAATGCAGCCCCCAGTTACTGTAGGCCTAAGTTCTGATAATGTATGAGATGTCATAATATTGAGCCATCGGGTTTAATATAAGCCATCTTTGCACCTTATAAGACCATACTTTAGGAAATATAATCTTACCCTTTAACCCTGCAAAATGAAGAGACACCAAGCTATGGCTATTAATATATACCCTTGATGAGATGAATTTGTGGCCAATAACCAAATAGAACAGAATGCTGCAGAGTGACGTAAAATAATCCAGCAATATTTATGCAGAACTAATAACTGAAGCATTCTCAGAGCACTGCAGAGCAGTCATCATCTTTATTTTTTTCCCAAAAAATGTTAAGAAATGTTGTACTTGTACGTACATATGTACATATTTGTACATGTTATGCACAGTCCATAACATAACATAAAAAGAGACCGTAACAATAACCCCCAAACAAACAACATAAAGGAAAAGACAAGGAAAGGAAAGGAAAGACAAAACAAAAACTAAATCAAAATGCTATCTTTAAGTTGTCCGTAAATCAATGAGATTCATACTTGAGAAATATTATTTGGTTGGTAGCAAGTGAAGTCAATTTGTTTAAATATAGTATTTGTGATATCCAAGTTGGTATGATACAAGCACCATAAGATAGACTAGAGATTTGTTTGAGAATAGTGGAGGGGAAAGGAGCAAGTAGGACAGGAAGTCCTCCTTCATTACCCAACACTGAAGGGCAGTGCCAGAAAATAAAGGTAAACTGAAGTTATTTTCAACATTGTTTAATCTGTCATTACTCTGTTAGATTATAGTGGTGCCACATTGCACACATGCTTTTGCAGTCTTAACAAAAACACAGATTTCCAAAATGATATCATGGTGTTTGGTGTGTTGGTTTTGTTAGGCTGTGCTTGTGGCTGCTATTTCCCATCATGAATGTGTTTGCTGTATCGTGGTTAACAGGGCCGGTTCTAGGCATAGACACACAAGGCGGTCGCCTAGGGCACCAAATATCAAGGGGGCATCACAATACATTTCTTACCTCTTTTCTTCAGTTATTTTCTTACATTTTTAGAAAAGAGGGGGCAAAACTTAAATCTGGCCTAGGGCACCAAAAACGCTAGAACCGGCCCTGGTGGTTAAACTGAACTTATGAATTGCTGCTCAGTGAATCTGGAAACTTTCAGTAGCAGGTTGTATATTTTGCTGAAATCTTATTTTAAAAAATCAACAGGAAATTATTGCAATTTCAAAGATATTTTCAACTTCAAGTAATTGCAGAATTAGGACAGGCTTTGACAAAACATTAATTAACGTCACAAAAACATGTATCCATTTTATTCATATTGATTCAGCTTCCAGACTTGCCCTGTGTCAACTGTTTTTGTTTCAAAAGGTTTTGCATGTTAGAAAAGCGTCTGAAACGTCTCCATTGGCAATTGTTTCCTCTCGAGAGGGCACTATGCGCTGTTTTGAAACATTTTTCTAGTTTGTTTAAAACATATAAAAAGTTGTTATCTTAACTCCCCGCACAGATCTGTGTCGGTGAAAAAATGACGTCAGGTCAGGTTTGAACTTGGGCTTCTATGAATGCGAATGCTAAAGTTCTGCCAAAGTTGCCCCCCGTTTGGTGTTGAGCCTTAACTAATTGATGAACTCCTTCCTGTCTCTCTCCAGACCCCTATCCCAAGTTACCACCTCCCCATGAACCTGTCGGACTGGTTTGCACAGCAGCGGATGAAGCGGAAGCGGGACGAGATCAAGGAGCTGATCCTGAAGCTGCAGTCGCAGCAACAGGCCGAGGGCATCACGCCGGGCCTGGGAGCCGATGAGGACGGCGACGAAGAGGACCCCGATGGACTGGATGTGCAAGACATCCCCGTCACCTCCTGAGGCCCTGGACGGCCCCTTCGGACCGCCGCCTGATGCCGATGCTGCTCTTGTGTTCTTGAGTCTCACACATTTGGTTGAGTCTGGGCCCCCCCATCCACCGCCCCCTCTCAAGCCTCCAGGGAGAGGGAGGGGGGTGCTGGCTCTCACGCCAGGACCCTCACCCCAACCCCAACCCCACCTCCACCCGCCCCCTCCCATCTGTGATTGTAGGCTGCTGGATAAGTTCTCTTTGAATTCTATCATAAAATGAAAAAAAAGAAAAGAGAGAAAAAAAAAACAAACACAGAGAAACAACACATCTGTCCCCTCCATTACACCATTAACCACAACTGTCAGACTTCAAAGACAACAAAAGAAAAGAGAGAACAAGAAAGAAAAACGACAACAACATAAAAAAAAAAAACATTTTTAATTTGTATTGATAATAATAATAATAATAAAAAAAAAGTGTACATACTGTGCGCTGGAAGTTTTTGCTGCCTTTGTAAATCGCTGTTGTCAATGCGTCTTCATACACCATGATTCCCGCCTCCCCAAACCCTCACCTCGTTTTTGATGGATTAATGTATACGTCCTTATCGTTTCCATGACACCCATAAAGTGGAGCTCTGTGTTCTTTTCTAAAGGACTAGCACAGTACTGTTCAAAGTGTTTTTTGCGCCTTTCAGTATGTTTTATTTTAATTTGTCTTCTTGTTTTGTTTTCCTTTTGTTTATGCTTTCAGGGAGTAGAAGTTGCTGTTATTTGTAAATTATTATACCCACCAGTCTGGAAGAAAAAAAAGGACAATGTTTCTAAACTTCTACTTCCCATAAACGTTGCTAGCCAGTGCCTGTTGAAGCTTTACATAATGTTACCACGCGTGGGTGGATTTCATTTTTGAATATTAAACTAATTGAGCTGCACGAGTGCACATTTTGCCTTAGTCCACACAATATAAGAATCTCAAGCTCCCACCATGAGTTGTGTTCTTGTTGTTGGAAAACACACTTCAAGTACTGTGGGTGAGTAGTCATTGTAATAATCAACATCAAATCTGGTTGAGAACTTCAAAGTGAAGCTGTGTTATATGTGTGGTAAAGGCTGTGGAAAGATAGGTGTATTTGCTACAACAAACTTTTGTGGAGAAGGAAAATTGAGATCTTGATGCCCTTATGGAGATTAAACTCCACTGATGACCAGGTATTTGGAGTTCTCAGTAAATGTCTGGTCCATTTTCATTGACTGCTCTTGAAAATCTTGATGTATTTGAAATGAAATAGTAAACCATCATGTGTACACTGCATTTTAATGGCTGTAATCATGATGGGTTACGCTTAACATTACTAAAAATGAAGGTAAAACTAGTGCAATAAGAATGTTTATTCTTTAAACTAAGTATGTTTGACCTTTTTTAAGTAGCCCACTTGAATGTTGATCACTACATGCGCTGTATATTTACTAATCAATGCATTTTTTTCAATCACTAATCATAGGGTGAAAGTTAATTAATGAGGTATTAGTATTAAGACTATAATTTTTGTAGTATTTAGGTCCTACTCACCTGTCTGCTTCTTGATGTCGAGACGAACAAGGTCATTTAACTTTGCTCTGTGCGTCGGAGTGCTGGGTCCGACGGCGCTTGGTGCAATCATTGCATGAAGAACCTCGTGTAGGCTACATTTAAATAAGGGAAATTGCTGGTCTGCGTCCCATTCAGGTAGCCAATTCACTTTGACTGAACAAGAGTCTATTTAACACAAAAACTAGATTGAGAATCCAGTTGCATAGGTAGAATGCTTTTGCCTACGTCCAGTTACAGGCTAATGGTGCTTTGCAGACTTACATGTCAGGGTGCCAAGATCAAAATTTCTGATTGAAATGAAAGTGATACGAATTTTGATACTCAATGAAAAGTGGGGCTGTGGTAGAGCCACGATGTTGCTGGTCCAGTGCACTGTTTTGAAGCGCTTCCACTGGCCATTGGATGCTATGCCTGTTTCATGCTCGTGACGTCATTGACAATTCCCTGGACTTCATTCTGTGGAGGGAGTCGGAGGCTGCTGCAGGAAGCGAAGCTCAGGAGATCACAGACTGGATAAGCTACACCGGGGACTGCCGTGGGAAGTTGCATTTTTGTACATATAAACACAAGACGGACTTCACCGATTGATTCGCAATTTAGGTAAGCAACGTTTGCACTCTCAACGAACAGACTACCATCACATTTGCTGCTTATATTTGTTTCAAACCTTTGGGAAAGAAGTGGGTTGTAGAGTGCACTTGGCTAGTGTCGTTAGCCAGCTAGAGGGTAATGCCCGTCATTCGTACTGATGCAAATGGAGGCTGTCAAAACAGCGACAGCTATTCCCATCCCAAGTAGCCCTTCGCTATGTCAGTAAACATAACATACTCGGTTCTGTCCTGCGAAGCATAAAATGAATGGCACAAGGAGGATGCGAACAGCAGCGCCCCTACAATCGCATTGTTCAGAGAGAAATGTATTGTTGGGCTCGTTTCCCCATTTCACTCGCCAACGTTAGCATAGTGGGGCATTCCAGTGCTGTGGTGGGCAATGTTTGTGTTCTGTAGCGAAGTGCATGGCAGCGTACATCCGATTTTTACAGCTGATGCAAGGGAGATGTTTTGTAACATTCCATCGCTACGTTGAGCTACTGTGTAACTGCATGGACCAGATATCGACTGTATTCAGCATAACAGCGGGCAATTTTGCGAGGTGCTTCACTTTTGCCGAGCCAGGGTGCACCTGTGGGTGATGTTTTTGTTCTACATTTTTTGTTATCGCATTCCTTTTGATTGGTTTGCGATTTTGGAATTAGCAGACTGGTGAACTAGGCCCAGTCCCCGCCGAATGCTTGTACTGGGCCGTAAGCCTTTCGATAGTGCGGTGCGAGGTTCAAAGGTTGAGACAGGCCATGGTTTCTCCTCTTTTGTTGAAACCTCGCTTTGTCCGATAGCCCATGCAGTTAGAAGTAGTAATGTTATCGTGGCTACTAATATCACTAATGTCTCTCTTGAGTAGGAATTCTTGTCATGGCTGTGAGTTCAGTACGATTTCATAATTCATCTCGTAGCATGCTTCATGTAAAGACATGTAGCACTTAAATCGAGCCTAGACTTGTACTTATTACAGGTTCTCTATAATTTAGCCAACTGTTCGATTGGTTAAGTGGAGATACAGTATCCCACATGAAACAGATTTCATGTATTATTGGTAGAAATTACTAAGGAACTTGTCTATTACAGTTATGGAGAATATATGAATAGACTACTCTGCATTTTGGTAATCACGGGATTGCATTTTATGTTAAGCTGTGATCCGGAAGAGCTCTGACCCTTGTCCTAACCACTGGGACATCTTTCACCTTTATGATGGGAGTGGTAGACATTTTCAGACTGTCATCTCCTGTGTTAACACTTTGTGTCTACGCACCATTAAATTTGGATGGGGTTCAAGCACTAGGCACAGGTCGAATTTCAACTTCATAGCATGAGTCTTTTTGCAGATCATGACTGCCAGTTGCCAACATGCCAGTCATGAAGTCAGTACTTTGTTGAAGCTCATTCCACAAGTGTCAATTCAGTCATGCCTGACAAGAGCAAAACACTTTTATTTTCTGTGATTGCATGTGGCAGGCTGGATCATGTTCCTGAGGATATGAGAGTTATCTTAGACAATTGCCTATTAAATAAGGCCACGAGTCAGTCATCTACCAGAGCACATAGACCCAACCTAACCCAGCCATTGACCAGTCCAGAGTCTGTGTAGGGAAAGTGTCACATTGCAATAACTGTGCCTTGTCCGTATGGCTTTAGCTATCTGTCCTCTTACCAGAAGTGGCAATTTTTGGTGTCATCAAATGTTAGAAGCATGTTGTGTGAATGGGTTCTTCTTGGTGTTTAGTAAATGATTAGCACCACCAAAGCAGTGGTTTGAGTAGTTGTGTGTGTGTCAGCACTACGAGATGCATTCTCTTGGAGGCACAGTATGTCCTTTTGACCAGAACTACTTGCTTGATATAAGGATAATACAGGCAACAGACATGTTCTTTTGTCGGGAGTTTGTTTCTATTGAATATTTTTTATTTTTAATTGTTCTTTTGATTGGAATCCTAATCTGCGAGAACATTTAATCTCATTCCAAGACATCAGCCAAGCCCAGCACGTAGACACACGCACACACTCACACACACACACACACACACACACACACACACACACACACACACACACACACACACACACGCACGCACCTACTGGATTATATTTAGCTGAGACTGCTCAAGTAAATTGGCTCCATCATAACAGCTTGCATCTCTGGTATGTCTACAGGTAAACCCTGTTAGGGTGTAGACTAGACAGTAGGCTAGCTGTTTGATCCAGTGCATGCACATGTGAAAGACATTAGGAAAAATCAAGTGGTGTTTCACTAACTTTTGCTCTCTCTGTAAAATCTCTTAAGAGGCAGAACAAGTTTGTAAATAATATCAGCATAACGTTAACTCAAAAATCTAAATTGAGTGTAATGGAGGTGGTTGTTTTTGTTGTGTTTTGGATGAAAGTCGCAGAGTAAGTCAGTATCCTGTCAGTGTTGAACAGCGCTCAGTAAATCCAATTGTCATTAGTGTACTCTATCCTCCCTACTCTATAATATTTAATATTATTTAATAATATTTTCTCCTTATTGTCTCCTAGTATGGCCACTAGGAGGGAACACTTCTGAAGTTGTTGGCAGATGTGGCTCAAAACAACGTCTAAAGTTCCATTCGCAACGTGCATGAAAAGAATGAATGAATCTTTTCTCTTCTCTCTTTCTCCTTCTCCTCCTCCTCCTCTCTCCCACTCTCCACTCCGGCCCAAGACTGCCCAATGCTCATTAGTTGGCTTTATCCAGAGGAAACTTTGACCCATAATCACTACCCACTCTCTGTGACGGACCTGAGTGGAAACAGTTTGGCTCTAATGCCTTTTTAAAGTCACAGTGGACCAAACACACCAACTTTTGTCAGATGGATTGCATGGCTGTCCCAGTGGCAGTGATAGTGCAGTGATTTCCAGGTCTTTTACAGCAATGGTGTGACAGCAGGGTTTGCAAACAGCCGAGTCCATTTTGGTCCGGCATTTACTCAATCCATTATTTAATGGGTGGTTATGGTGTGAATTATTTATGGAAGGTCTGTGTGCAGGCCCTGCTGTGTGTCCTGTGCCACTGGCGTTTGTCTAAGGCTGATGCGCTGCTGCATTGTGAACTAATGGGGGGAAAGTTTCTTTGTAAGATCTGTCAGATTGCCTATCAGGTCTTTTCCCACACACCCAAAACATTTTTCCATGTTTTCCATGCGGAGTGAACGAAAAGGGTGGTATTCTCCCAGGGGACCGTCAGGGGGGAGAGTGGCTCCAGACACCCCATGAGCCGCTCTGCAGGAGGTGCAGGCGGCTTCCTGAACGCTATCTGACCGTCTGCTCAGTGTGACGCCACTGATGCCCCCCCAACCCCCCAACCCCAGCGTTCTCTTCCCATTGCCCTCACTCAAGGGCTGCTCGGAGAATAGAGCACTGTTTTTGATTCTTTTCACTCCTTTCCCAGACTCTATTTCTCTATCTCTCTCCCTAACTATCCATCTTTCCGTCTATCTATCTTTTCTCTCTCCCTCGTTGTGTATTTTTAATTCCCTCCATCTCTTAACTTTCTCTTTGGTCTCCCTCTCATTAACACTCTTTATTTCATTCCACTTCTTTCTCTTTTTTTACTTGTGTCTCACACACACTTTCTCTCCTCTCCCACTCACTCTCTCTCTCTGACACAATCTATCTCTCTGCCTTTATCTTTGGCTCAAGTCCTGTGAGTAATCTTCAGTGGCTTACATCTATTGACAGCAGCTCACGCAGAGATCATAGATTACTCTCTCTCCCTCTCTCTTGTCTGGGCCCAGCTCAGTGCAGATTGAGCCCCTCTCACACGCTGGGACGCCTGTGGGACTGATAGCAGAACAAGACAATCCAGAACAGGCCGCTGCAGTGCTGAGGACGTTTTATCTGTTTTTACAGGAAGCAAAGAGTGTCTGTCGACAATGATGAATTTACAAAGCAAATTGCTATTCACAACAGAGTCTGGAACCGGCTACTCTGTTAGTAAAAGTGATTGAAGGGGGTTGTAAGCTAAGCGCTAGATGACCAGATAACTTTAATTGGTAGGTGGGAGGTTGAACTCATAATCTACGTAATGCTGAACAAATAGTGCACTCCTTACCCTGAAAGATTTTACTACTAACGGTGGCAAGGAATGTCAGTATACGACATCCTCTCCTGTACTTTACCCTGTTGTTACCACACAATATAGAAAGAAAATGGTCATGAATGATGGTATCAGTGTAGTGAGGGAGGTCTGACACGAGAGTGCTCTGTGCTGTTCTTAGCATTTATTAACTCATTTTACTAGCCGAGTCACACCGATCATGGGTGCCCTTTTATTGGTGTTAGAGTTTGACCCACAAAAACTGTGAAGATGGTCAATTTTTAATCAGTGAAGATGTATTGGTGAGTGCTGTAGTTAGGCATTGTGGGGATGTGGACATGCTGACATCAGCGAAATGCCCTCCAGGGAGGGATTGAATAGGGATGGGATGGGGGAGACTGAGGGATTGTGGGTTGTCAGGAACTGCAAAGGAGCTTGGGGATGCCCTCTGTCTGTTTCTATGCCTGAGCCTTGGCAGAGTTGACCTCAGAAGAGCTCTTTAATACTGGCGCCACACAAACTGCCCCTTAAAACTCATTCACTCCCCTGCCTGGTCCCCAAACACACACACACACACACACACACACACACACACACACACACACACACACACACGCACACACACACCAGAATGACGGTGTGTTTGGCACTTCCCCAGTCTGGGAAGGAGCACACTGGTTGCTGTGGCCAGGGATGGCAGGAGACATGCGGGGGTTGGCAGCGAAAGTGGATTTATCTCACAGTTGATGCAACTCACTTAGTTTTGTCTGCTTAGGGAGGCACAGGAAGTTCTGATGAAAGTGTTAGCTTCAGTAGCAGCAGGGTTATTAGATTAATTGACAGACAGAGAGCACAAAATACTGCTAAGCTAAGCTGCTAAGCTGAGCCTAGCAAGGCAAATTGAAATGCAGACTCTATCAGAAAAATGTGCTTATTTCAACCACTGCTCTTCTCACAGAACAAATTGTTTTTCAATGTCAAGTGACAAGTGGTTCCACCTTTTAGACTATTTCCAGCCAACTTGCCTTTTGTTTATAGTTTTTGAACATGCTAGTGCTAACAGTCCACATGTTCTAAAGAAAGTCTAATGCTTCTTCCCTGAAAGCTGTGGATTGGTTGTGTACTGTATGTCAACTTTCAGAAGTTCTACAAATTTGTCAGTCTAGTGCTTCCTGAAATGCTTGAGGGAAATTTGTCCCTCACACCCTAGCAACAACTCCCATGGGAGTGTGTCCTCATAGGTGTGGCTGCAGTAAGCTCCTCTGTTAAATCATTATGCCTCTTTAGTGAACCTGTTTGGGTGGGTCAGATTTATGTAACAGAGCAAGAAAGTGTATGTGTGTGTACTGTACGTGTGTGTGTGTGTGTACGTGTGTACTGTGTGTGTGTGTGTGTGTGTGTGTGTGTGTGTGTGTGTGTGTGTGTGTGTGTGTGTGTGTGATGACTAGGTGGACGCACCCCTGCAGGGAACAGGAGAATGAAGGAGTGTGTCTGAGCTGACTGGGCCTGAGGCCACACTGATAGTAGTGCTGTTCCATCTGACTCTGCTCCCATAGTACTGATTACCTCAACCCTGAGCAGCACTCTTTGAGTTACCGCAGGCTAGATTAGCAACCTTCGTTTTCTTAGAGGCTTTCGCTGACGTTATCTCTTAGTGTTCTGTGTCTCTGTTCTCTGTTACCTTCCGTTCCCTCTCTCCTCTGGGCCGGGAGAATGAGCTGGGTGTTCAGAGTTGGCTGGCCAAAAAGGCAAACACAGCACGTTACCGGCAGCATTTCACCAGCTGTGGGCGGCTGTGGCTTAGGAGTCTGAGCAGTGAGCTTGCTGGCAGTCAGTTTTATGTTTGGCTCATTCCTGCGCTGGGCTGATGGCAAAGAGTTGTGGAGGTGTTTGTTAAGTACTCCTATGAGCTAATCGGCTGTCTTTACCAAGGCTGTTTTCAACTCCAGAGGTTGAAGTCATTGGGCCCATTCAGTAGAGGAGGAAATAATAGATAATTAATATTTCATACCACAGCTATAAATGTGGTTATTACTAGGGATTCCTGAGCTTAGATCAGGACCCATTTGTTGGCACTGTCAGATTCCGGCGTGCCTTTAAGCTCATTCTTCCTAAAGATATCACAGGGTTTTGTGTTCTGCAAACACTACTCTCATCACGTGTTCCCCTCCCTTACCATCACAGGGAGCTTTCAGTGTGGGACCGGCACCACCATAACAATCCCCGTTTGTCCATGCCGGGAAGGCGAGTGGGCCCACAACATGCCAGACTCTCAGGCCATTCAAACTGCCACTGGGAGATTTTTTTTTTATTTTAATCCACCCCTTCCTCTCCTATCTCCTCTCCTGTGCACACACGACACAAGAGCAGCCTTAGCTTTAGCTACCTTTACTGCTAAGTCATTCTTTCACAAGTTATTGTCTTTTGTTTATTTATTTGTAAGTTAGACTTCTCACTCATCTGAATACTTTGTTTATGAGAGTAATTAGCAGCATTCAGTCCAACCCAGACCTGCCCCTTTTTGAGATATTGAGCAGGAAGTCGCATTGTTTGGTTCCTGCTTTGTAAATGAATGACTGTTTTTCACATGACTAATCACATATATTCCTAGGTAGCGTATCAGTAGAAATATATTTGCATATTTCAGGAAAACAATAACAAACAAGAGATTGTGAAGCTCTTACCAAGGGAGATGTGTTGGGGAATGGGTGCATTATATTTTGCCTTGCAAAGTCATGTTAAAGCCCATGTTAAGCATTCTCCACAGAATGTGCAGACCTGTGCAGTGTTGTTGTCGCTGAATGAGAGAATTTCATCTCTGTGGAAATGACGCACCTGTTCACAAAAGCAGGCAGGTGTGAACGACATAGTGCACCAATTCCCCAGACTTCTGTATTCTGTACCATGGATCACTGAGGACCTTTTTGAAGTTCATTCTCGCTTTAATGGTTTTATTTTGCTATTCCTACGGAGCTATTTATGTGCATAATTAATAGTTTTAGTAAAAAGCCAACATGAAATTCTTACAGTAGCAGCTTAACTAATGCCAACACTCTAGATGTCCTAAAGAGATGTCAGATCTCTGGTGTGTGTGTGTGTGTGTGTGTGTGTATGTGTGTGTGTTCCCCCTCACACAGAAAAGTGCTTTGTCTTGCCATTGTCATGTCTGCCTTTGTGGGCTTGGGTGGAGAAGTAGGATGTGAGGCGCAGGCAGAGGAACACAGAGCCGTGTGTGTTGTCCAGCATTCACTGCTGCCACGTTAGCACCGCCACAACCATGGCCACGCTAGCCCTTTAGCATGGGGGCTATTTCTCTGTGGCCTCCAAAGACATTTGTAAATGCATTTGCATATGCAAATAGCCCACAGATATAGTAAGCAAATACTTCCTGACTGCAGTGGCCATGGGTGTGTGTTCAGTATGTAGGGGGTCAAGTTGGCCGGCTTTTTCCGGTGGACTCCGGCTGACAAACAGGTCAGTGGACACAAAAGTGAACTACTTACTTCCTACCAGATTGTCACAGTGGGGAACAGAGTTGAAAGGTCACGTAAACAGATTTGGGATGGATTCAGACAGGAGGCCCATTTCCTCCCTGGTCTCACAAACATGTCCTGTCGAAGGATATTGGGGTGCTGCTGCTGCTGCTGCTGCTGGGGGAATGTAGGCTATGTTTCTGTCCCAGTAAAAGGCACATGGTTAATGAACAGAAGAGATAGTTTGTGTTGTTTTTTGTTGTTTTTGTTTGTGGACGAGCCCAGTGAGGGCTGGTGTAAATGAGAGGTGCTGAGAAGAACAAAAGGCCAGAGGATCGATGAGCTGAGAAGAGATGGAATGAGCTGTGATGTTTTGTGTTGGTTAAGGGTTGGGGGCGGGGAGGGGGAAGGAGAAGAGAGAGAGAGAGAGAGAGAGAGAGAGAGAGAGCGAGCGAGTGAGAGAGAGAGAGAGAGAGATGGAGACAGTATGTTCCTTGTTAGCGCTGGGCTGTTCAAACAGCTTGCTGCCCTCATCTATTACACACAATGCATTTGCATTCATTATCTAGCCCCGCCGTTCGCCATCATCCATCAGAGCAAATAGATTGCTTAGTTTCATTTCTTAGGCAAAGCTCTCCAGCACTCAGCCTCCTGAGGGCTGTAATGGCACCAGCAAACAGCCAGAGGCTGTGTAAGGTGGTCCGCTAGTGAGACACATAGCTAGCAGTAGCAGGCTAATGCCGTTTCCTTTTAACGATTAGTCAAATAATTAATGATGACCAGCACTTGTGTGTGTTTGTGTATCCTGTACACTGTACAGTCAGTGTTTGTCCTGACATGGAGTTTCTATGGAGGGTAGGAGGGAGTGGTGTGTGTGTAGGTGTGTGCGTGTGCCAGCGTGTGTGTGTGTGTATGTGTGTGTGTGTGTGTTGAGGTGTGTGCAATGACATCAGATCAGCTGAGCAAACACAGTGGCTCCTCCTCCTCTTGTGTGTCATTAGCGGGCCGAGCAGCTGAGCACACCTTTTAAGCAGACCCACCTGAGCCACCTCTCAACAGGGTCACACACCCTTCCCCTCCCCTCCCCTCCCCTCCCTACATGAGCTAGAGGGCAGTTTACACTTCACTTCAGACATGTTTCATGAATATATGAATACCTAAACAGGGGAATAACATTCTCACCCAGCCAGTCATAGTTATGTTGTTCCTCTTGATATAATGCACAAAGACACAAGCAACTGTGACCACTGACATTTAAGTGACATGTAGATCATATGACAGCTCTGTTTTGTTATGGAATCCAGTCCAGAGATTTACACAAAAAAAACGCTGCCTCTTAGTTCCTGGCTACTGGTATAGGTTCACACAAGGTCCTCCAGATCCCAACCGAGCTTTACACATCCCTAACACATACGGCACTTGGCCTGTCGTGCCTTAGCAGTTATTATCTGCCCGAGAGAGAGAGGGAGACCCAACCAAATGTGAAATCTGCACAATTAGCGCGTAGCAGCGCTAGTGTGGCCAACTGAACTGCTTAATGCTCCCACGAGCAGACCACAGCTAATGGCTGCAGAAGAGTTGCTGCCTCCAGCAGATTTGTCCCACTGTGCTTGCCATCCTGCCCCATTTTTTTTCCCTCTCTCACGCCACTATAAATAGAGACTGCATACATCTTGTTTGCGAAGCAGCGTCAGATGGAGTTAAACACTCGCTAGGATGATCATTAGCCCGTGATGGGAGTGTGTTTTAAAGCAAACAGGCCTCTATCCTGTGGGCCCTGTATGCCTCCATATGCTGGACTACAGTACTGGGTTGTACAGTAGGCATGCTCACAGTGCTTTTAATGGGTTTGGAGTGGACTGTTTGTTTAGCGGTCATTACATCCTCACAACTGCCGTGTGTGTGTGTGTGTGTGTGTGTGTGTGTGTGTGTGTGTGTGTGTGTGTGTGTGTGTGTGTGTGTGTGTGTGTGTGTGTGTAGCGCTGCTGTGAGCACTGGTCTTGCCCTCTTAAGCTAACCGCTACCTTGAATGGCCTCAGAGTGCCTCCAGCAGCAAGCTGCTCCACACTCACACTATTAATTCTATACATACTAGAGTGGCCCGCTGCTACCGACACAGTTAGCATGAGCAGAAACACATGCCAGAGCACTGAGGGAGGCCAAACACAGTCTGCGTCCAATCAGAGTTTGTGTTATTGGATTAAAGTTGGCTTGAGGACTGTGGAAATATGACCCATGGTGTTTAATTTCTGAGTCTAAGGCCCTTATCAGTGCGGTTACGTGGGACTGGAGAGTGATGTTAGACTGAGTGCTCTTTGGATGGGGTGGTGTTCGGCTCTATCTGTCGATCTGGGTCAAGTTGATAAGTAATCCTGGGATCGGTCGTGCTATCAAGGAAACTCAAGGAATGACATGTGAACCGTGCTTCCTGATTTTGTTTCCGCGTTCAGAATGGCAGCTGCCTCATTAGCATGTTTCATTTTGCATGTTTATAGATAATTTCCTGAACACATTATTTCTATCATTTTTCCATAAGAAACCAAGGTCCTGAAATGTATTCATGTGAAGCAAAAAGCCAAAACGGCCCTAGTAATGCTACCATTTTAGATAGCTGTGTGTGCAGCCATTTCATTTGATTTCCCCTGTATATCTGACAGTTAAATAAGAGAGTTGTTACGTGTTCTGCAAAGAAGTCCTAGTAGTTGGAGTGATGATGATCAAATAGACTCCATATGACCCTTGCAGTTACTATTGAACCTTGGCCTTCTTTTATCATGGTGACTTGAAAAAGGGTGTAGCCTAGTTTAGCCTAGAACTCACATTAAAACTCATTGAATTTGTGTATCCTTTTTCCCTCAGAGTTTTATGTATCTAAATAGAGTTTGGGTAATGAGACTGTAAATATTGTCACAACAAGCTGACGCTGGAACAGACTCCCCTCTGGCTGCTTTGAAGATTGGGCTGAGTTCTATTTTTGGGGCTGTGAAGAAGCGCAGAGCAAAATCACAGGCCCCACACTCTAAAGAAAAGACTGTTATGAAATGTTAGATGAGGCGATATTGAATCCGTTTGTCAGGTTGATATCCAGATGAAATCTGGAAGCTGCCTGTGGTGAACCTCCTGGTGTGATCATGATAGGGTGGTTGACAGGGTTGAAGTCAAGTCTTCTACATCTTCAAAGGGTTAAATGTACTCTTCAGAAAGCATCCACACAGATTTCAGGACATTAGTCCCCTCCAGATCTAATTGAAGGAGACATCAGTCGGCTATTAGCAGCCTAGCATCCACAGAGAAACTGTTGCCAGATGTCACAGTCGGTTACATAAGTCATGAATAAAAAAAAAAAATAAAAAAAACGGGCCGACAAATATTTTCCACCGAATTTACGAGCTTGCTAAATCTCCAAATAGGAGCCTTTTAGTTCACTATAAAGAGCGGAGGCCATTAAATCACCTCTACTTAGAGCATGTTGGACTAGTAAACGTAAATATTTACAAAAGCCCTTAGTGTCCTTACAGTGATTTCAGAGTGCCCTGCGCTAAGCACAGGGAAGCTCTGTTTTCTATCTCCCAAAACATATCTGTCTGTTTATCTGTCTCTTGTCCAGCATGTTTGTTTTATTATCCTATCATGTCCGATGTGGCTCCTTGAAGTTATTTTGATGAGTGAAAGGGTGGCTTTTCCAGTGACGGGGGGGGCAGAATGAAGCCATTGTGTTCAGACAGGGAGTGAATCCCAAAGCATGACCTGAATAATTGATAATTGAGCACTGGAAGTCGTCACCCCTGAACTCGGGGCCTGTAATCAGGGGACTGGCCAAAACTGGAGCGCTTTTGTCTCTTGGGGGGAGCTATGGTAGCCTGCGAGGGACACACTTCTGGAGATTTTAGCATTTGTGGGCACAAGAGGGAATGTCAATGCCTCCGGGGGGGTGGCAGTGGGCATACTGGGCAGTCAGTGTGCATTTTTTCAGCCCGTCCTTAGTTACAGTGTCTGTGGCTGCAGAATGCTGAAGACTGGAAACTGCACAGCGGAAGCCTTAGGAAGAAGAGAGCCAAGGCTTTTCAGTTTACTGACCACAGCACTCATTTTAATATAGAAAAAAATAGCTAGCTTCCTCTCCTTGCTGTTTACAGTGTCTTGGTGCCGGAACAACCTTGACTTGTTTATGTCCCCAAAAGTGTAAGTGTGTGTGTGTGTGTCTGTGTGTGTGTGTGTGTGTGCGTGTGTGTGTGTGTGTGTGTGTGTGTGTGTGTGTGTGTGTGTGTGTGCGTGTGTGCGTGTGTGTTTGTGTGCATTGGTTTGGACCAGAGGTGTTGTCTGCTTTCTCTGTCCCTGAGGGAGTCTGCTGTTCATTCTACTGTGAGCTGCTCTTCCCAGTAACAGGGTCAGCTGTGCTGACGGCACCACAACAACATAATTGAAGGCCTCGCTGGATTATTAGTCTGCGGGGATCAGGTTAACCGTCAGAGGCTTCTGATTGGACACTTGTAGAGACGAGAACATGTTTACTGTTTACTGTTGACTGTTTACACACTGATGTGTGATTCCCACTCGTCTGGGAACACAGACATTACTGGTTTGTCATTAATGCACTGAGACACAAGACAGTTGTTTTTTTTTTTAGCATAGCTTAAATAGCACATTACCATCTGCATATTTGACAGCCATTTTTTTGTCTGGAGATTTTTAATCAGTAGGCAAATTGTGATGATCACCTGTAGGCAAATTATGGAACCGGTTATAAGGTTCTCCAACAGCATTGCTGAAATAGTTGCCCAAAGTATCATTCATAATCTTAAGCTGTCAACATGGGGTGACTTGGGAAAGCATGAAAAGAACTGTCACCAAGGATAGTAGAGGAATTTGTTGAGTGATGGCAACAAAGATCATATTGTCTTAAAGAATCTTTAATTATTTTAAGGTAGCTAATTGATGATGTAAGAGATCCCTGCGATAATGGCATCTCTAGAGGATGTCTGCTGGAGCCCAGGTGTAATTATTACCTGATGAGTGAGACAGTGCTGTGACAATTAATTGTATCAGATGTTATGTATGGCACAGAACACATTTCCGTAAGGACAAATAAATATCTATCTATAATGCCATAAAAATGCACTACAGTTTACTCTGAATGTCATTTTTCAACTTTGTAACCATGATGAATCCTTGCACTCTTTCATCTGTCACTTTTGTCTCATCCCTCGTTTCTTTCCCTCCCTCCCTCCTTCCCCAGAGCCTGTAGTGCTGTGCAATGGAGGATGGGAAGCCGGTGTGGGCCCCACACCCCACTGAAGGGTTCCAGCTGGGCACCATCGTGGACATCGGAGCAGACAGCCTGTCCATCGAGCCCCTCAAGCAGAAGGGCAAGGTAAGCACGCTCAGTCTCCCCCTCCTCTTCTCTCTCTCTCTCTCTCTCTCTCTCTCTCTCTCTCTCTCTCTCTCTCTCTCTCTCTCTCTCTCTCTCTCTCTCTCTCTCTCTCTCTCTCTCTCTCTCTCAAATTCAAAGGGTGCTTTATTGACATGACAAATTAGTGTCTGTAGTGTCCATTTACACAACAGCGTCACTATAGTTAACAACTTTATAGGTAAGACCTCTCTCTCTCTCTCTCTCTCTCTCTCTCTACCCATCACTAATCCTAATGCTCCTTAAGCATGGTGCGGTGCTAACTCACAGTGGCAGGTATTAGACCTCCTCTCTCTCTCTCTCTCTCTCTCTCTCTCTCTCTCTCTCTCTCTCTCTCTCTCTCCCTATCCTCTCTCCTCTCTGTCTCTCTCTCTATTCTCTCTCTCTCTCTCTCTCTCTCTCTCTCTCTCTCTCTCTCTCTCCATCCACGTCTCCACTCTCCACTCCACTCCACTCCTCCACCAGCTGTCATACTACACCTTCTCTGTCAAACACACTTAAGCTGCCTGCCGGCCCAGTTCATCATGGCCATGCCTGCTACCTCAGCCTTGGGGGTGGGGGGTTTGTTAGAGTTGGAAAGTTCTTGGATAATGCTTCCTGATCGTTTTCCTGATTTGTAATGGAAAGAATCAGTGTAGCAATTCCAGTGTATGGAACATTCTAGCAGTGTAAGTGACTTCCTGAAGCAGTGCTGCGTTTCCTATGGTTAATGTTTAGCAAAAAGGCGACGTGAGCGGAGGGTGTAAGTGAGACGGGAGAGGATAGAGCCGGCTCCTCGTGACCCGGTGATGACGGATGGGACTCGTGCGGCCGGCCGGTGCGCGGGGGGTACGCAGAGGGCACAATGGGCGGTCTGTTTCCTGCCGCTCCCGCTTGTGCCAGTAGCCCGCGGGCCGGGCACCCACAGCGGCCGATGGACTTGAGTGGGCATCAGTGGAGAAGTGTGACACCTCTTCACACGGGCACAATGCTGGACTCTGTGCTTCCCTCTCTCTCTCTCTCTCTCTCTCTCTCTCTCTCTCTCTCTCTCTCTCTCTCTCTCTCTCTCTCTCTCTCTCTGGCCAGCACTGCTGTCACCTCCGCCTCTGGCCTCACATGCATCAGGCTATCTGTGAATAAAGCTCTTCTTTTAAACACTGTGGGCCAGGTGGGGTGAGACTAAATCAAGGTTGTGTCTTTACGGTTCAGGTATGGAAGCTCATAATGAAAAACGTTTTTATTTTACCATACCAGTCAGCCAATTACTCACTGCAATTGGTGTGTGGTACATTTACATTTATGTATTTAGCAGTCACTTTTATCCAAAGTGACTTACATCTGTCAATTATCAATTACATCAGGGCCAGTCTTCCCTAGAGTAACTTAAGGTTACAGAAAGTGCCTTCCTCAAGGGCAAAAGGGTGGTAGCTGGGATCTTAATCCATAACTTTCAGGCTATTAGCACGCTAGCCAGGTTCCTTAACCGCTACACCAGCAACCCCCAACATAACACCTCTACCCATGAAATACCAAAGATGGCATATACAATGCCTATCGTATACAAAACATCTATGTATTTACTGAAGGAATTTTATCCCCTTGGAATTTCCTTTTTGCTTCGTCACTCTCATTAGAATGCTGCTAATAGACTCCTGGGAGTTGTGAGATCATCACTTTTAGATCAGTTTGTATCCGTTTGTGCTTCTCTAGGCCCTCGCTTGCTTCTAAGACATGACGCGTTTGTTTGGTTTGTGGGAAGCGTTTGTGGGCAGATTTGCCTCTCCTCTACCCAATGAATTTGGCACCGGTTTGAGAGCTCCCCACAGTCATGCCGCAGTGCTTCAGGATTAATGTGGCGTGTTTCACAGAAAAAAGTTCCTGCTCCCCCACCACCACCACCACAGGCACATCGTACATCACGCTCCTTGAGGGACTGTTCTACTGGCCTCCAGTCACCTACTTTTTTGGCCTTGCCAGACGTCACCTAGCCCTCCCCCCCGTGGTGGATGTGGGACACACAGTTCATCTCCCTGTGCCCGTGTCCTTGCAGTGGCTCCTCCAATGAATTGTGGAACAAAACATACCCCTTCTCTCCTCTCTTCCCCTCCCCACACCTCTCTTCTCCTCCTCTCCTCCTCTCCTTCTCTCCTCTCTCAGCATGATGTGCAGCCAGAGGGCTGACTCGGGGCTCCAGCCGCTGAACCAGAGCTGCTGTGCCTGACCTCCATGTGCAGAGGTCACACACTCCGCATGTGTTCTCCAGAACTCTCACAAGTATTCCGCTGCTGTTTACAGTCGTTAGCCCCGCTTGGAGGACATGCCTGCTTTCCCTGTTTCCCTGCCTGCCTGCCTGCCTGTAGCTGTTCCTGTTGCTGTTGCTAGGGAGCTGGAAGGGGGGAAAAAGTGAGCAGGCTGTCAGCTCCACAGAGTTGGGCTGGAACACTGATGAGTTCAACATATGTTTGTGATTTTTAAGGAACAATGAATGTTGGCTAGTTCTGGAGAAGGGATCGAGATTCTTAATTTTGGACTTGCTGCCGATGGCATGTTCTGCCAACGTCATTTTTTCTTTTGTCAGACTACTTCACGTTGGTTTGTAAGTAGTTTGAAATGGAGAACTACAACACATAATTTTTTTTAAAGCAACAGACACGTTCTTGAGGCTCCAGGCTTCCTTTGGACTAGTCGAAATGGGGTTGAAGGAATGCTGGATATGCTTTGAAAACTCTTAACCATCAGCTCTGCCGTCTTTGATGTTTAAAAAGTTAGTGACTTTAATCTGTGAGTTTGACGAGGCATGAGCAGAACTTGTGCCTTCAACTGTATGCCTGAATCAGAGACATGTGACACTGGCTTTCATCTGGCCGCCTCTCTAGTCCCCCCTTGGCCATAAAACAGCGAAGAGAAAGAGTAGGAGTGTGTGTGTGTGTGTGTGTGTGTGTGTGTGAGAGAGAGAGAGAGAGAGAGAGAGAGAGAGAGAGAGAGAGAGAGAGAGAGAGAAAGAGAGAGAGAAAGAAAGAGAGGGGGAGGAAGGACTAGAGACAGGAGAAAAGAGGTAATAATAAGAATGGCCTTCTCAAGAACTGGTGTAGGCAGCATTAGCACTCTGAAAGCCTGCTATCCTGCCTGTCCCCCACACAGAGCCACCCACACACACACACACACACACACACACACACACACACACACACACACACACACACAGTTACAAAAACACACGCACCGGTTTTGCCAGAACCACAAAGCCCAACCGTGACGAAGTAGCCATTCTCCGCTTCCTCCTCTTCCTCCTCCTTCTGGCACCGAGGCCTTTCGCTCAGTGTCTGTGTGTGTGTGTCTGTGAGTGTGTGTGTGTCTGTGTGTGTGCTTCTGTATCGGTTTTCGGCTGCCGGACGGCTGATGGAGCTGGTGAATTATACATGCAGACACTACTTTGGGGCTGCCCCCACCCCGCTGCTCATGAGGTGTGGAGCGACAGACGCCAAGTTCAAGGCCCCGGCGCCACTGCCGCAGTCTGTTGGGCAAGCAGATGAACTGACCGACAGACGGACCCTCACACACACACACATTCACAAATGCACACACACACACACACACACACACACACACACACACACACACACACACACACACACACACACGCGTACACAAATGTATCTGGTGTCTCTTGAGTGTGGAATTATTCATCAGCAGAAGTGTTGAATAGCTGTGTGACCCCTGTGGACCTCATCAGAGTTGCTGATGCATAATTGGCCACCAGGGCTTTTGCTTCTGATCCAGCAGAGACGCTGTTGGGGGGTTGGGGGGGTTAGTCAGCCGGTGTGTGCAACATTGTTACACTGTTGTATTTTTGGGGACCTGCCTCCTTTAGCATATTCACATCTTCCATTGTTCCCTATGGCCTAGTCATAACCTCCTTAGCCATAGGCACTTTTACACAAACATGTCGGAAAGCCACTCTGATTCCTCTCAAAATGAGCCCCAGTGTAAGACATCTCAGTCCAATAGGCTGCACAGGGGTCCATTTCCCAAAAGCATCATTGCTGAGTTATTAACTTTGTTGGATGCAATGCTGTTTTCCCATTGGCAACTAAGTTGCTAACTGGTTGCTAACTGGTTAGCAACTATGCATTTGGGAAACGGATGCTATTGGCGTTTTCAAGATGACATAACATGACAAAACGCTTAAAATTTCACCCATAGGGATGAATGGGAACTGTTACGTTATGTTACGGAACGTTACGACTGCTGTATTCGCCCCAAGTCTCCAGTTTGTGATGGAATACAGTAGGCTAAAAAACAAACCTGCACTATACTGTACGTGTTTAGCCCACTCCAGTTATCTTACCAGCATTTGTATTTTATATTTTTCAGCCCTTTCTAGCTCCAGTCAACCAGGTGTTTCCAGCTGAAGATGACCCAAACAAGCATGTTGAGGACAACTGTGAGTGCTTCTGTCTCTGTGCATTTTATGGACAGTACAGCTAATCCATTAAGGTGTAACAATGAGGCTTATGTGGAGGTATTTGGTTGGATGTGCAGCTTTATGTTGATTGTTTGACATATTTTCTGTCTGCAGGTTCGTTGATGTACTTGAATGAAGCCACACTCCTGAACAATGTCCGTGTTCGCTACAGTAAAGACAGAATCTACGTAAGTCATTTTGTGTATCCCGAGTACTCCACGTCCAGTCTAATTATGCGCATGTGTTTTTTTGCAGAGGTGTCTGTAAACACACACACACACACACACACACACACACACACACACACACACACACACACACACACCTCTCTCTCTCTCTCTCTCTCCCACACACACACACAGGTCTATATTTTAGATTAGCTCATTTTCCATCCGAGTCAGGTTCAAGGCAGGACAATCAGCCGTTGTCTCGGCTTGCGTGTGTGTTGTGTCACCGCCCACCCTTGTGTCATCCTCTGGCCCTCGTCTATCTTTTTTCCTTTCTCCCCCTCTCCTTCCTCTCTCTCTCTGCCTTTTTGTGCTCCATGTGCTGGGGTGTGACGGCACCACCATTGTCTCGGTGTGATGCCGTGCCGCACTGCCTCAGGCCCCTCCCCCCCCTTCATCTGGTGGGACGACCCGCCTGCCTGTCGTATTCCATCAGCGGCGGCACAGCCCCGCCCCCCCTGACCCCTCCACCCTAAACAGCCACCCCCCACCCCACCCGCCTCCTCTCAAGTGACCACCACACGGATCCCCCTGGGGCTGCCACACTATCCTGCCCCCCAGCCCCTCTCCTCTCTCCCCTCTCCTCTCCCCTCACACTCTGGACCTAATTAGCTCTTCTGAGGTGATGGTGGTGCCCCCCTCCTCCTGGCCCGTGGGGTGTGCTTGCCAGCTGGTCAGAGCAGTCCTGGAGATAGGAGGTGTCCACTGGAGATGCCTCACGTGTCCCCAATGTGGCCCCTACTGGCCACAGGGAGGAACTGCAGCTTAAATGACACCTTTAGAGTTTATACTTTTACCATTTTTTTCACCAATTTACCATTTTGTTTTATTTTGTTTAATTCCCTGCTTAACTGTATGGTTAATGTCTTATGTGA
This sequence comes from Sardinella longiceps, assembly GCA_027497455.2. NCBI lineage: Eukaryota > Metazoa > Chordata > Actinopteri > Clupeiformes > Clupeidae > Sardinella > Sardinella longiceps. Next base: position 1,799,605 of record JAODXP020000025.1, read on the forward strand.
ACGTATGGAGATGAGTTATCGCAGAAAACACCAGGATAATTATGAGTTATGATGATGAATAGGGGAAAAAGAATGGATGAAACTGAAAATGTTAAATTACCACAAGGAGTCCACCATATATAAATGATCACTAACCACCCTCCCCCCTCTCCACAGACGTATGTGGCTAACATCCTGATAGCGGTGAACCCGTATGTTGACCTCCCCAAGCTGTACTCTCCAGACACCATCAAGCAGTACCAGGGCCGCTCCCTGGGCACGCTCCCTCCCCATGTCTACGCCATCGGTGAGTGCCATGAGTCTCATTTGCCGTTCTTATCATCAGTACCTCTCGTGTAGCCTGGCTAAAGCCAAACAAAGAATCATCAGTGATGATTAGTCTGGAGACCTACCCATTCATTTTCTCCTTGCGGAAGTGTTGTTCACGATTGTCCAGAGTTGTTTATTGGGCGCTACAAATGCCTATCATCTAACATCTTTTCATAGCTCATAGCCAGCACCAGAGCTACCAGGAGACGTAAAATGAAATTGGGCGCGCAAGGCAGCATGGGTACTCCTGGACTAGTCCTTCTTTGTTCTGTGATCCCGAAAGCAGGGCTAGAAATTGTCCATGGTCACCATGCTGCTTTGCAGAGTGAAATGAAATGGAGTGCGCAGAGGAGTATGAGTACTCCCAGGCTAGCTCTCATGCAGGACCAGTGAACATGCTGACATATAGATAGAAACATGAGAGATATTTGACTTTAGCCCAAGGGAAATTAAGGCATATCTTCAGAGAGCTTATGAAGGTCATCAATCACTGAGAGCGGCGAGTTTACAGGTGCACTGTGGGATATGTACTGTAGGATGCTTGCAGTACGCTTCTCTTGCCCATATACAGCTGTGAAATGCTTCTCCCCACTGCACTGCGCTGTATAATGCATTCCTGTGCGTCCCCTGTAATCCATCCCCTAGTATGGCCCCTGTGTGAGTGCCGTCATGTGGCAGGCAGCAGTTTTTAAAAGCAAGTCTGGGAATATGTCACCATGGTGACAAGCAGCAGTGTGTAGGCTTCGCAGACGCTGGCCTGGCCCAGTAATCCAGCGTGGCTTACTGTACTGTAGCGCTTGGCTTCCCACATTCACCAGCGCTGGCCTCCAGCCAGTTTGTCAAGCGTTAGCCAGCCTGACCCTGCTATTCACCAGCTCACTGTCTAGACAGCATGGGCATCTTAGGCTGGGAGATGGCTATTGTGTATCTGGTGTTGGGTATATAGGGTTGTCAGGGTGGGTCTCTCAGGTTTAGGTGCAGCTTTCTCAACAGATCAGTGGTGAATAAACAACACAGGATAGGTCAGATAGAGTGAGGATGCACTTTCCTTTTCATCCACATGGTGGCAGTACAGGATTTTTCGGTCTCTCTCAACTTCAGTTTCAAAGCTTTTATTGATGAAACATTTGCTATGTCAAAGCATATTACTTTAATGGAACAAATAATAGTAGTAGTACAATAAACTGGTAAAAATATAGCATAAAATGAGGGAAAGATGTAATAAATAAAAAAAAAGAATGGATGGAAGCGATTTTTCTCTCTCTCTCTCTCTCTCTCTCTCTCTCTCTCTCTCTCTCTCTCTCTCTCTCTGTCTCTCCTCTGTTGCTCATAATGCTGAGTGCTCAGTGTAAGTGCTCATTCTGCTGTGCCACAAGTCCTTACCAGCAGCGCTAAATGGCTGTGCAGTAGCTGCAGCACAAACACACATGAATAAGAGAGGTCATTTGGGAGTGTAAGAGTGTGTGTCTAATTCTGAGACCCATTTGCCTTCATCGTAGTAGTAGTAATGCTCCCTTAATTGCAGGCTACGGATGCATGACAGTGTTGATATGACCAAGTTAATGAAAAGACATAAATCTTCACTAGAGTTCATAAACATTGATGAACAGTAAATAATCCAGCAGGGCTTAATGGGGCTGATTTGTCAAGCCACAGAAACACCCCTAAGGCATTTTCAGAAATTCTAATGTTGTCTTTGTGCACAAAATATTCTCAAGTACTGCATTTTAGGAAGTAGGTTTGACATTGTAACGTGACTTTACAAGGGTCTGCATTTGTGTAACTCTCTCTCTCTGTGTCTTTGTGTCTCTCTCTTTCTCTCTCTTCTCTTCCCTCTCTTTCTCTCTCTCAGCGGATAAAGCTTACCGGGACATGAAGGTGCTGAAGATGAGCCAGTCCATCATAGTGTCAGGAGAGTCGGGGGCTGGCAAGACGGAGAACACCAAATTTGTGCTCCGGTAAAGACAAGGGATCTAATCTGCACCCCCGGGCCCACCATTTCTCAGCTGCCAGCCAGCAGGAGGGGGAACATCCCTCTCTCCGCCACATAAGTGTCAGGCTGGAGAAATAGATGAAATAGTCGAGTCGAAAGTCAGCATTTAAGATTAACATTGAAAAATCTGACTGTAAACACCTTGGTGCAGCAGTTGAATTGTTCAAAAGTGTGTGTCCCAGTGCTTGGATGGATGGTTAGATGGATAAATATATAGATAGATTGATAGACTTAAATAATAAAAATATATAGAATATTTAATAGTACAGTAAAGATGCAATGTATGTGTATACAATTGTGATTGCTGTTTCCTCTGCCCCCCCAGATACCTCACCACATCCTATGGAACTGGTCAAGACATTGATGAGAGGATAGTGGAAGGTGATTATTGGTTTGAGCACACACAGCCCTGAGGCTTCAGACACCCATTCAGAATGTTCCACATATCCGCTGTGTCGGCGTCGGCTCTGAAAGCTTTGCTTGTTGTTTTTCAGCCAACCCCTTGTTGGAGGCTTTTGGAAATGCCAAGACTGTCAGGAACAACAATAGCAGTCGCTTTGGAAAGTTTGTAGAAATCCACTTTAACGAAAAGGTAATCTCTCTTTCTCCCTTTCTTATCCGACTGCTACATTTGCACATTCCGTCACCACATTGCGCTTGGGTCAAGCGTGATGTGACGTGATGCCATACAGTACTGCTTACACACACACACACACACACACACCACCACCCACTCACATACAGCAGTCAATAATAGCCAGATAAATAAATATAATTTGTGAAATAGAGTTGTTATATTAATACTGTAAATCAGGAAA
>JAODXP020000025.1:1807724-1812724 GCA_027497455.2 Sardinella longiceps
CACCACACACACACACACACACACACACACACACACACACACACACTTTCTCTTCCCAGCATTCCCCTGGCCTTTTCTTCTGTCTTCTGGCCCGTGTGCTACGGAGATCCATGCACTGGTGCGGTATGATCCGTGTAATCCGAGCTGAATTGGAAAAGATGCCTGTGTGAAATGGGCTCTGTTTTGGGAAGAATGGCTCCCCCGCCAGATAATAAAATCAGAGAGCCGCTCACAGTGTCATTGTGGAGGATTAAGAACATGAGTTCACCTCTTCTCTCCTTGCTCTCCTCCCGCCGTCTCTGCGTCGTCAGCCAAGAGGAGCTGGAAGTATCGGAGGCTTTTTTATGCCATAGCAGGGCAAGTTCTTCGGATTGCTGTAGTCAGTGTTCGGTTTGTAGCCTCTTTTGTTTGTGTTGCTACATAATACAAGCACACTGTAGAGCTCAGATTCAAAGCCTTCAAAACGTCCATTATTCTGAAAAATTCATTGTTATGATGTTAATTTCCAAAGAATCTCTATAGAAGTGCAACTCGAATGTTATGATCAAGTAAAAAGAAATCAAGCCAAAAATATCCAGTTGGAGTTGGACTGATGATAAATGATCAATATTATATAAATATATTTAAAATTCATCGCAAATCTTCAATCAAATGAAAAAAGGCCCCTACGGTTACCATCTTGAAACTGAAAGTTCTATATTGGATCTCTTGAATATAAGCCTCATTAAAAGTTTTAGTAGAATGTAGGAGGGTGAGTAATCAGAATGGAGGTTGTCAGCCAACTCTGCCCATTAGAAATGTTATGAGAATTGAAGTGTGTGGGAGATTGGGAGTGTAAAGTGTGTCTTTGTTTGACAGCCGTAAGACTTAATGAGGATCTAGATGAGGTGGAATGCCTAGCTAGTGAGTACTGTGGATAGTGTGCTCTGGGATATGAAAAGAGTGCAGCCATGCTGCTTTTGAGCTGAAGGAAGAGCAACCAGGGATTGATAACGTGAGCAGAAAGCAATCTGTGTTAGAAGAGTCTTAGCAACAGCTGTGAGAAGAGTTGAGATTCAGAGACCTGAGGTTTATGTTAGCATATCAAGGCTGAATCCCGCGCAGACTAACACACACACACACACACACACACACACACACACACACACACACACACACACACACACCTGCTTTTTATGGCCCTTACCCCCACCTATGAATATACTGATGCCCAGCGTCTGCCTTTGATGACATGAGAATTGTATTAAAAGTTGAGATGAGACTCCCACTCTCTCTGGCTGCTCCAGACGCCTGTCTGTCTGTCTTTCTGTTAAACACCTGTGGGGATGCATGGCTGTATTATAATTGTGCTTCAAGGCGCTAATGTACCAGACCAGAGCACAGCATAATTTTCATTGACACACACACAACACCACACACACACACACACACACACACACACACACACACACACACACACACACACACACACACACACACACACACTCAAACTCCTAGTTTCCTAGTTCCAGTGAGTCTCTGGTGTTATTCTATCTGTGCGCTAGTGCTGCAGTCCTGCAGGAGCTCCTTAATTAATGATGATTATTATTAAAGGATCCTCTGATTCTTCTCCGCTCTGCCTCCCCAAAGGAAAGAAGCATAAATAATTCATAATTCATTCACTGGGTTTCACTACTCAGGCAGCTTAGGCCACCAGTTTTATTCATTTATTTGAGTATCTCTGCGTTGTGTGTGCGTGTGTGTGTGTGTGTGTGTGTGTGTGTGTGTGTGTGTGTGTGTGTGTGTGTGGTGTGTAGCAGTCATCGACACCCTGTGTGTGTGTGTGTGTGTGTGTGTGTGTGTGTGTGTGTGTGTGTGTTTGCTTCCATTTTTTGCTTCTATGGCACATAGAGTCCCAGGCTCCTTCTCAAGCCATCTGTTTTTGGCCTCATTTAGAGGAGAATAAAAATAAAAGCAAAGACCTGAAATAATGTGAGGTGATCTCATCCATGCTTGGTGTGAGATCACCTCACCCCCCCCCCCGCCCCCACGCCCCAGCCCCTCTCTCACTCACTTTTACTAATAGAAAGCAGCTGCTGCACGTCTCCACTGTGATCATGTGACCTGTGCATGTGTTGCCCATGATGAGGTGTGTGTGTGTGTGTGTGTGTGTGTGTGTGTTGAATTTTCCGCCTGTCACTCACCCACGTCAACATGGTTGTGTGTGTGTGTCTCCTTGCATTGCCTGACTTGTCTGTGTGGCTCAGGAGAATAAGGTGATTATGACTGTGATGTGCTCTCAGGGGTGTTTCATTTCCTATAGTCGAGCTTTTTCTCCAAACTACTCGCCACTCTACCTGTCTACCTGTCTACCTGTCTAATCAACTCTGGGGTTGGACTTGCATGCTGTCTGTACATCTCTGCTTTGGGCTCCTTTTCTGCAGTAGTATAGACGCTAACATACATGGCAAAATGTTTTAATGAAATTCTTATATCTCCGCCTCTGAATGTCACAGCGCAATGGCTTATGGGATACTAGGTGCCCTGACCAATAGGTATGACCAAGATGTATAATTTGTAACCCTGTATTTCACCTGGCTGACGTGATGAGCATTCTTCACAGCAGAATAGCAATCACCCTGATGCATTGCCATGGAACGCTGCCCACAGGACCCACTTTGGCACCCACCGCAGATCTGTCTGCTTTATGAGTCTGTTATTTGCACTCTGTTGTGATTTTGAAATATCTGTAATCACCTTTGAAGCTGTGTGTTTTATTAAGGTGAAGAGGGGCTGCTACTACATCTTTTTTTTTTTTTACAGCTTTTTATCTCTGTCATTTATTTCAGCCGACGGAAATTGACGGCCTGAGCTTGTTAATCGATGGCAGACTGTAGCGGTGAGGGAGGGGAGGGCTCTACAGTTGAATGGGCCGCATCAGTTAGGGCTGGCACAGATACTACGGTAGAGTCAGCACTTGTGCCAGGAGTAGGGCTGGCTTGGAATCGAGGAAAATCGAGAATCAATTCTCGAGAATCAATCATATCCCTCTGGCATTATCAATTCCTCTTATCAGTGCCAGTATCGTTTTTAGACCATGGTCAGTGGGTCTTTCTGAATACTAAATTGAAATAGACAATACAGTTCTAGATCTAGAATAGGCTGCAGTATATTCTGGGTCTATGTGCTACTGAAAACCTGTGTGGAGTGGACCAGTGAAGATTTGCTAAATAAATGATTGATAAATAGATTGATAAATAATTAATGTAAGAAGTAGAGCTGACCGTAGCATTGATATTAATGAAAACCAATCAATTCCCCTCCATAGCCAGGAGCTTCAGCCCCAAGACTTCAGTGCTATAGTTGTATGCTACATTGTACTGGGACATTCATCTTTGGTGCTTCTTTCATTCTTTCGTTCTTTCTTTCATTCTATCTTTCTTTCTTTCTTTCTTCATGCCGTATGCTTTCAGCAGTCCTGTTTTTCCTCTGTGTGTGTGTGTGTGTGTGTGTGGTCAGTAAGTATGCATGCATGTGTGTACGTCTCTACCTTATGGTACTGCGAAGTGTGTGTGTGTGTGTGTGTGTGTGTGTGTGTGTGTGTGTGTGTCCTATGGTGATGGGATGTCCTGTGTGTGTGTTTTCTGTTTGAAAGTTGGGTTGTTGTGCGCAGAGTGCTACCACTTCCTTTCAGCCCTGCATACTCTATGTTTACATATGCAGGCCTTAAACTATGTGACTGTTGTATATTTGACCTTTGACCCCTGGACTGTGTCCTTCTCCAGCATCTGAAGGCAGGCCCGCTCAAAGACCCTCTGCTGGACGACCAGGGTGACTTTAACCGGATGTCGGGGGCCATGAAGAAGATCGGCCTTGACGACACGGAGAAGCTGGATCTGTTCCGCGTGGTGGCGGGCGTGCTGCACCTGGGGAACGTGGACTTCGAGGAGGCCGGCAGCACCTCAGGTAACTTATAAACCAGCCCTGCACTCCAGCAGCCATCACCATCTCTGCTGTGGTACTGGTAGAAATGAAGTGGTGGTGGTGATAATGATGGTGATGATGGTGATGATGATGATGATGAATAGACTGAGTATTTCCGAGAGAAACTTATTAGTGTACATTCACATGGTCAGATGAATACTTATCCTTCACTTATCAATAGCACTTTTGATCTCACTGGTCTTAATTTAATTTACACACAACCTTTTTATAAAAGGTATAAAGAATGATATAGTATAGTGTGAATTATATTGGATAATGAAATTATGTCATTTTTGGCTGTTCCTTAGAACATTTTATGACCTTTTATCATGTCCATGATGCCAGTGAAATGCCTTGGAATTTGTATGATCTGAATGATGTCAAATGTCACGTACATGTATAAATGATACATTGCATTTTTTTAACACAATTTTTCTCATTAGTTCTACAGCCAAAATAGCAAATGCTGAATTTGATCATACAATACCAAAAATGTTTTATAGAATCACAGTGCTTGAAATGAGGGAGTGTCTAGAGCGGGCAAGACATGTTTGTCCAAAACTGATTTTGACAACATGGCTCCCTGCTTTGTTTGGGTATTAGAAAACCATCAATCTCAGTGGCTCATTTTCCTGTGTGTGTGTGTGTGTGTGTGTGTGTGTGTGTGTGTGTGTGTGTGTGTGTGTGTTTGAGAAAAAGAGAGAGCGATGTGGAGACGGAGAGAATGAGAGAGTGTGTGTAAGCGTCCGAGAAAGCGGGGGCGAATGATGCGACAGAATGATCGATTCTCCTTATCTCCGCTCTTGTCTCTGGCCGCTCTGCTGTCTTCCTGTTGGCTGTGGGAAAGCTGTTGTTCAGAGATGTGCAGCTCAGCCACACACACACACACACACACACACACACACACACACACACACACACACACACACACACACCGACTCTGTCAAGCCGTCTCTTGTAAACTAATGATCCTGCCAAAGCAAAAGCCGGGCTGCTGCTGCTGCTGCTGCTGCTGCTGGTGCTGGTGGTCTCTGTTT